>JASANE010014824.1:0-13343 GCA_030248225.1 Trileptium ribeirensis
AGACGATAGAGTGAACGATCACGTTTGGGTTGACCCGATATCAGCATATACACCTGGCCTATCACGTAACGCCCGAACGCAGATGGTGTGGACCGTACCAAATCACTAAAATCATGCTACCCTGCATCTGCGTCAAACTCCCCGGACAGCCCAATGCCTCCGACCAAGTAGTTCATCTTAACCGCACCAAACCATCCTCCAGACCACTAAGTAGATTCCCGGACATGGCCGATTTGGGGACGGCGGTCCCTCCCGCATACATCGAGGCTGCACTACAGAAACCAGGGTAGAGACTCACATCGCCTGATAAATATTTCGCTAGGGAACTACAGGCTGCTGACCCGAGAGGTTGTCGACCGGTTGCGCCAGGACATCGACGGTGCCTCCGACACTACTAGCGTAGAGATCGGTGATCCTAATCTAGTATACACGCAAGCTCAGGCTGACGTACACCGTGCCGTAGTGGAACAACGATTAGCCATTCAGGCCCCAACCCAAGGTTCAATCGGAGCCCCGCAACAAAACAAATTGCCTGTCTGTGATCCCGATAGAACCCCCACTGAATGGCCCGCTATTTCACATATACCAAATAAAAATAGGCAAAGACGTACCAAGTCGGCGTTATCCATTTAATCTCATGACTGATAAACGTCGAGATACAAGCCACTATGACCACAATAACTGTAATAACACACAGTCGTTTGGAAAAGTTGCTATACCAAATAAAAATAGGCAAAGACGTACCAAGTCGGCGTTATCCATTTAATCTCATGACTGATAAACATCAGGATGCAAGCCACGATGACCACAATATCTGTAATAAGACACAGTCGTTTGGAAAATTTGCTATACCAAATAAAAATAGGCAAATATGTACCAAGTCGGCGTTATCCATTTAATCTCATGACTGATAAACATCGGGAACAAGCCACGATGACCACAATATCTGTAATAAGACACAGTCGTTTGGAAAATTTGCTATACCAAATAAAAATAGGCAAAGACGTACCAAGTCGGCGTTATACAATTAATCTAATGAAAGTTAAACATAGGGAACAAGCCACGATGAACCACAATATCTGTAATAAGACACAGTCGTTTGGAAAATTTGCTATACCAAATAAAAATAGGCAAAGACGTACCAAGTCGGCGTTATCCATTTAATCTCATGACTGATAAACATCGGGATACAAGCCATTATGACCACAATAACTGTAACAACACACAGTCGTTTGGAAAATTTGCTATACCAAATAAAAATAGGCAAAGACGTACCAAGTCGGCGTTATCCATTTAATCTCATGACTGATAAACATCGGGATACAAGCCATTATGACCACAATAACTGTAATAACACACAGTTGTTTGGAAAATTTGCTATACCAAATAAAAATAGGCAAAGACGTACCAAGTCGGCGTTATCCATTTAATCTCATGACTGATAAACATCGGAATACAAGCCACGATGACCGCAATAACTGTAATAACACACAGTCGTTTGGAAAATTTGCTATACCAAATAAAAATAGGCAAAGATGTACCAAGTCGGCGTTATCCATTTAATCTCATGACTGATAAACATCAGGATACAAGCCACGATGACCACAATATCTGTAATAAGACACAGTCGTTTGGAAAATTTGCTATACCAAATAAAAATAGGCAAAAACGTACCAAGTCGGTGTTATCCATTTAATCTCATGACTGATAAACATCGGGAACAAGCCACGATGACCACAATATCTGTAATAAGACACAGTCGTTTGGAAAATTTGCTATACCAAATAAAAATAGGCAAAGACGTACCAAGTCGGCGTTATCCATTTAATCTCATGACTGATAAACATCGGGAACAAGCCACGATGACCACAATATCTGTAATAAGACACAGTCGTTTGGAAAATTTGCTATACCAAATAAAAATAGGCAAAGACGTACCAAGTCGGCGTTATCCATTTAATCTCATGACTGATAAACATCGGGATACAAGCCATTATGACCACAATAACTGTAATAACACACAGTCGTTTGGAAAATTTGCTATACCAAATAAAAATAGGCAAAGACGTACCAAGTCGGCGTTATCCATTTAATCTCATGACTGATAAACATCGGAATACAAGCCACGATGACCGCAATAACTGTAATAACACACAGTCGTTTGGAAAATTTGCTATACCAAATAAAAATAGGCAAAGATGTACCAAGTCGGCGTTATCCATTTAATCTCATGACTGATAAACATCAGGATACAAGCCACGATGACCACAATATCTGTAATAAGACACAGTCGTTTGGAAAATTTGCTATACCAAATAAAAATAGGCAAAGACGTACCAAGTCGGTGTTATCCATTTAATCTCATGACTGATAAACATCGGGAACAAGCCACGATGACCACAATATCTGTAATAAGACACAGTCGTTTGGAAAATTTGCTATACCAAATAAAAATAGGCAAAGACGTACCAAGTCGGCGTTATCCATTTAATCTCATGACTGATAAACATCGGGAACAAGCCACGATGACCACAATATCTGTAATAAGACACAGTCGTTTGGAAAATTTGCTATACCAAATAAAAATAGGCAAAGACGTACCAAGTCGGCGTTATCCATTTAATCTCATGACTGATAAACATCGGGAACAAGCCACGATGACCACAATATCTGTAATAAGACACAGTCGTTTGGAAAATTTGCTATACCAAATAAAAATAGGCAAAGACGTACCAAGTCGGCGTTATCCATTTAATCTCATGACTGATAAACATCGGGATACAAGCCATTATGACCACAATAACTGTAATAACACACAGTCGTTTGGAAAATTTGCTATACCAAATAAAAATAGGCAAAGACGTACCAAGTCGGTGTTATCCATTTAATCTCATGACTGATAAACATCGGGATACAAGCCACGATGACCACAATAACTGTAATAACACACAGTCGTTTGGAAAATTTGAACCAGTAATTAATGCCTTTCGTCGACTTGACCATTAGTCGTTGCAACACTGACATCAGTACAATGCACCATGTGCTGAAGACCAAAAACACATAGAAATTAAACTTCAATTATGTATTAACATACAGCCGTTTGGCAAATGTGAATCAGTAATTTATGTCTTTCGTTCACTTTACCATTAGTCGTTGTAACACTAAGATTAGTACAATGCACCATGTGCTGAAGACTAAAAAACTTAGAAATCAAACTTGAATTATGCATCATTTATCTTAAGATGTGTGCACCTGCAGCCAGATTCTGTCACAGAGCCAATTCCGGCACATGACAAAAACGGACCGCCACACCGGCTTTTCATAAATAAAATAAATAGCTAAGCTATCCCAGTATGTTTGTACGGGCCGGGAGTGGCTATGTCTCAGGGTTTGATAGCCGGGACGGACTACTAAAAATATTTATTACATTCAGTTTAGCAGGTTGTGTTACACTGAAAATATTTAGCTCAGGCCCAAAAAAGCAAGACTAGTAGTAATTAAAAGCAAAGCGCATAAATTCAGGCAAAATAAATGCGTAAATATCGCTATTTCCAAAGTTTTCGTTTAAGCGCCTTTTAAAAGCCAACCTACTAGCTATGTAAAACATGCTTTTTCATGCATGAAAATTATGCTATTGTAACTGGAAGGATGTTTTACGAATATATAACAATAACTATCTTCAATTTTCATTTTTTAACGATTTTCCATTGTCGTCATATATTTCTGGATTTTGGAGCTGATTCCGGCCCTTGTAACAATTTATCAGCCTCACTTTACTACTAGCTAAATATATTTGTAGAGTCTGGCTCGGCCCAAAAAATGTCACACTGACTGACCGCAGCTAGCCAAGCATGGCTTTAGAGCCGCGGCATACTGTGACAAAATGATGCTGTGCACATCTTAAGGTAAATGCTGCATTACGTATGTCCGCAGTCGTTTGACAAATTTGAACCTGTAATTAATGCCTTTCGTCGACTTGACCATTAGTCGTAACACTGACATTAGCACAGTGCACCATGTGCTGATGCCCAAAAATAACTTAGAAATCAAACTTGAATTACGTTTTGACACACAGTCACTTGGCAAATAAACTATGACACATAATATTAAAAGGAGTTTTGTGTATTTCACTTTTTCATGACTAAAAGTTTAATCAAATTCGACTTTTTACACTATTAACATCAAATCGAATTTTGTTGTTTACATTGATAGTATAGTAATGCGGCGTTCGCGTTATAATGTTCCCGCTGTTTGGAGCTTTTGGCCCTCTGTAGTCGCGATCCTATCGTATAGAAATTCAGGTGATACGCATACTGTAAATCAACTACCGAGGGTGTATATTAGCAACTGTGTTGTGTAGTTTTATCTTAAATTCTCGATATTTTTATCTAGGATATATGAACGCTGATTAAATGATGCCGCACACTGTCAATAAAACTGGAAGAAGATGCGATGTGGTTGACACTGTCGAGAAGTGGCAATACCCCTAGCTAGCTACCTTTGAAAAAATTTATAAAAAAACATTGGGTGTCGCAGACACTATGTTGTCGACAGTGTGGCTGACACAGTGTGGTGTACATAAGTCCCAAAGATTGGGGGACATTATAACGTGAACGCCACATAACGCTAAAGTGTTGTGAAACAAAATCTCAACGCACTGGGAACCTGAGACAATGCTACTGCAGGCCTATATCTAATGCATCATTTACGATATGATGTGTGCGCATCGGCCTAATTATGTCACGCGTTCAAATTGGCTAGCTACTATGTCACGCAAACAGTCCAGCTAGACTATTAAAAATTTGAATAACCCAGCTAGTCTATGCGTTTGTCATCGACTATCGAGTCGGACTGTAGTTTTGTCACGAGGCGTTCAGCTGAGCCCCTATAACTTAAGCCATAGACTATTTAGTCCGCGAATATATCATTGTACTATACGCATTTAAGTAATGCCCCAAAGACGGCATACCGCTTAAAACATTAATTGTATGTATCAAAAACAACTATATAACTTAGACTTAGTATGAAAATGCTATTAC
The DNA here is from genome assembly GCA_030248225.1 of Trileptium ribeirensis. NCBI lineage: Eukaryota > Metazoa > Nematoda > Enoplea > Enoplida > Thoracostomopsidae > Trileptium > Trileptium ribeirensis. Next base: position 5,040 of record JASANE010014824.1, read on the forward strand.
AAAACACTATTACACTAAAGCACAATACTAAATGAAATTTCTCAATTGAGGGTTCAGCCAGACGCTCAGTCAAGCAGAGCGTAGCTAAGCTGCCTGTTTGTCACATTAAGACAAGCTAAGCTATCAAAATGTGCCATAGTAGTCCGGCTAAGCTAGAGTTCATCCGACCTGGTTGAGTTGCACGCGTGGCATAATTTGGCCTTGGCGCACGCATCTTATCGTAAATGATGTATAATCCAAACAACTGATAAGAGAGCGGAAACAAATAATTTTATATCAAAATCGCTTAATATTTGCTATTGTTACTATTTTCTTGAACAAGATGAACGGTATTTAGTTTGAGTTTTGATAGTTGGTGCATTGATCAAGGTACATACTATATCATCGATATTTTCCCAACGCCGTCTAAACTGCAGCAATTGTTGAGCCAATATTCGTGTATATTTCGCTGTTACAATATATAATTTTCCAATACTTGGCTCTATTTGAGTTAAGTTTTATTTTTACTGTGGATTGTTGATTTTGTGACAGTCAAATACTGTTGAGTTCATCACGTTATTCAAATATGGTTACGAAAAAAAGGCGGATTTGGAAATTATCGACAGGTTTTTACCAAAGTGCATTCCGAACTATTTTAAAGTGTCATGCATAAGTAATCTTAAGCTGCGCCCCTTACCATCCTCTTTTGACAAACGTGATTGCCATTTAGTTGTTCACTGAACACAAATTTCATTTTTGCGTTAAATAACAGAAATTAATCCTTTTCATATTTCATACATTATAATTGAAAATATTCGCGAACACATTGGTGTTAAAGTACAGGAGCCAAATTGCATTCGCTAATGGCGTTATGGAACATAAAAGTGTCGCAATTGGATACGGTTATTGAAATACGAGTTCTGTTCGCTAACAACGTTTTGTATAAGATGTCAAACAATTATTACCTTATTCCATGAAAAATGAGTGACAAAGTAGCAGATACAAACGCGTAGCGTACCCATTGAACGCTTCGTTGAATCCTGTCACAATTGTTGTTTGCACTGTGAAAAATATAGAATTGCAGTGAAATCGGTAAATATAGCATCGATACGGTAACATCACAGGCAGCAATTAATTTTAAAATTAAATTATTCGGCGTTGACATTTGGGGTTTCGAAAAAATGACAAAACTCATCGTATTTGTTACAATGCATATTGTTGCAATTGTTGACGAAAGATAACCGTGATATTGAATGTATCGCCGGCGAATTGCAACAAATTTCTCATAATCATCTGCAATACCGTCGTTGTTTTTATCCATTTTTTCAAATAATTTTTTATAAAATACTTTTGATACAAATCCCTGAAATAAGAGCACAAAAATGACAAAACTCATCGTATTTGTTACAATGCATATTGTTGCAATTGTTGACGAAAGATAACCGTGATATTGAATGTATCGCCGGCGAATTGCAACAAATTTCTCATAATCATCTGCAATACCGTCGTTGTTTTTTTACAATTTTTTAAAAAAATTTTTTATAAAATACTTTTGATACAAATCCCTGAAATAAGAGCACAAAAATGACAAAACTCATCGTATTTGTTACAATGCATATTGTTGCAATTGTTGACGAAAGATAACCGTGATATTGAATGTATCGCCGGCGAATTGCAACAAATTTCTCATAATCATCTGCAATACCGCCGTTGTTTTTATCCATTTTTTAAAATAATTTTTTATAAAATACTTTTGATACAAATCCCTGAAATAAGAGCACAAAAATGACAAAACTCATCGTATTTGTTACAATGCATATTGTTGCAATTGTTGACGAAAGATAACCGTGATATTGAATGTATCGCCGGCGAATTGCAACAAATTTCTCATAATCATCTGCAATACCGTCGTTGTTTTTATCCATTTTTTCAAATAATTTTTTATAAAATACTTTTGATACAAATCCCTGAAATAAGAGCACAAAAATGACAAAACTCATCGTATTTGTTACAATGCATATTGTTGCAATTGTTGACGAAAGATAACCGTGATATTGAATGTATCGCCGGCGAATTGCAACAAATTTCTCATAATCATCTGCAATACCGTCGTTGTTTTTATCCATTTTTTTCAAATAATTTTTTATAAAATACTTTTGATACAAATCCCTGAAATAAGAGCACAAAAATGACAAAACTCATCGTATTTGTTACAATGCATATTGTTGCAATTGTTGACGAAAGATAACCGTGATATTGAATGTATCGCCGGCGAATTGCAACAAATTTCTCATAATCATCTGCAATACCGTAGTTGTTTTTATCCATTTTTTTCAAATAATTTTTTATAAAATACTTTTGATACAAATCCCTGAAATAAGAGCACAAAAATGACAAAACTCATCGTATTTGTTACAATGCATATTGTTGCAATTGTTGACGAAAGATAACCGTGATATTGAATGTATCGCCGGCGAATTGCAACAAATTTCTCATAATCATCTGCAATACCGTCGTTGTTTTTATCCATTTTTTCAAATAATTTTTTATAAAATACTTTTGATACAAATCCCTGAAATAAGAGCACAAAAATGACAAAACTCATCGTATTTGTTACAATGCATATTGTTGCAATTGTTGACGAAAGATAACCGTGATATTGAATGTATCGCCGGCGAATTGCAACAAATTTCTCATAATCATCTGCAATACCGTAGTTGTTTTTATCCATTTTTTTCAAATAATTTTTTATAAAATACTTTTGATACAAATCCCTGAAATAAGAGCACAAAAATGACAAAACTCATCGTATTTGTTACAATGCATATTGTTGCAATTGTTGACGAAAGATAACCGTGATATTGAATGTATCGCCGGCGAATTGCAACAAATTTCTCATAATCATCTGCAATACCGCCGTTGTTTTTATCCATTTTTTTCAAATAATTTTTTATAAAATACTTTTGATACAAATCCCTGAAATAAGAGCACAAAAATGACAAAACTCATCGTATTTGTTACAATGCATATTGTTGCAATTGTTGACGAAAGATAACCGTGATATTGAATGTATCGCCGGCGAATTGCAACAAATTTCTCATAATCATCTGCAATACCGTCGTTGTTTTTATCCATTTTTTCAAATAATTTTTTATAAAATACTTTTGATACAAATCCCTGAAATAAGACCACAACAAAGCTACTACTGACTACCTACCAAGCTGATTAGCAAGGTTTCTTGCATCTTCAACGTCGGTCAAAACGATACGACAAAATCTGGTTCTGCCCATCGAATCCCAGCCAAAATAAAACAAGGCATCCGGCAAATCCAGTTGAAAAAATGTGTCATTACGGAAAGAATTTAACATGTAAAAGAATAGAATAGACCCACGGCTAGCAGCAAAACTACGAGAATGAATAGTCAATGAAGAATAGGCCCTTCCCCAATGCTTAGGTCGCTCACTGCAAAGGCCACTCAATGCTTAGGAATAAGTTAGCAAATATGAGCGACGAAAGCTTGTTTTTTCATTTCAGATTGTAATTTGTGTATATATTATGAAATCCAATAAAATTGCGAGTTTCGACCGTGCTATACGTAATTTATGTCTATTTTGTATAGTCTTGAGCAAGCTGTGGCGCGGCGGCAGACTCAAGCTGGATCGTTTTGATGCGAGGCTTAGTATGCTAGCCACTACGCTATCTGGGAGCTGTTGCTATCTTCATTCGAAAACGCCACAAAGCGAGCAAACACCAATGCAGGCGCAAAGATACGCTGCGCATCAAACTGGTGCATCGTTTTGCAATGTACGCTCTGACAAATGTGTCAATTTAAGAACTAACGCGTTAGTACCAAACAAACTTTTATCAAGTTTTGGACAAATTTCCGGTTTTTGGACTGTGTTTTTGGTAGTTTCGAGAATTTGTTGGCGAATTCCGGCGGATATTGTGCATAGGTGCATCTGTGTAGCTTGTACTAGATCGTCATGTTTTTAATTGCGGCATGGGTATACCTTTAGAGTCGTGCAAAATACAACAGCTAATTGCGCAGTGGTTAGAGCGTAGCAGTCCTCAACTAAAATACTTAGGCTTCCGGCTACGCCTTGCCTAAGATGTGAAACTCAGGCTTAGGTTTAGTATATCGAGAACGACACAGCATACATTTCATTTCGACTCCAGACCGTTACATTTGCCGCTACGATATTTCCATTTCTTAAAAAACAATTTTATTGGGGTTTTAACTAAAGTTGGCGATTTGGCTTAGTTTCAGAGTGGTACAAAATACAACAGCTAAATGCGGAGTGGTTAGAGCGTAGCAGTCCTCACCTAAAATACTTAGGCTCTCGGCGTCACCTTGCCTAAGATGTGAAACTCAGGCTTAGGTTTAGTAACTCGAGAACGACACAGCATACATTTCACCTCAACACCAGACCGTTACATTTGCCGCTACGATATTTCCATTTCTTAGAAAAATAATTTTACTGGGGTTTTAAATAAAGTTGGCGATTTGGCTTATATAGTGTAAGCAATCCATTTTCTAAATAAGATGTCTTATCAATACAAATTGGTGCTACGTCATTGCGATGCCAACGTGAGTCCAGAACAATTCCAGCAGATATTGACGGAAGGTAATAGCGGCAGAGTTTCATATTTATAGTTGCTAAATGCTGTATATTACGTAGGTGTCTATGGATCGTCGGCTTGGGGGTTGGTTAGATAGATAGATGGTTCTGGCGGTCGGAGCAATGTGACAAGAGAGTAAAGAATAATTTTCCATTTTTTTTCAATTTTTTTCTCATAATTTTTTTACTTTCTTAATATTTTCTTTCAATTGCGAAAACAACCGCATGCTGGGGGTTCGTTCAGATGTGATGAGATAAATATGGCTTAGGTGCCCATTTCATAGGGGGGTCACCATATTCTACCGCCTAATGAGCACAGCTTTGATCCACAGAATGTCGCCATTATTAGAGCTTTCGCTGTATACTGACTAATGAACGTGACAGTCAAACCATTTATTCAGGTTAAATACAATACATCATTTACAATGAAATGTATTTTCAGCTTCTAATTTTTAAAAAAGCAATAGATATGACCGGCTTGAATATATAATTAACTTAGACAAAGCAGATAATATAGTTACTTGTACGTCTTTACTGGTTAGGAATTTGTCCATTCACCTAAATGATTTTCCTACTTTTTATACAACGTCAATTATTCGTGAAGATTACACAACTGGTTATTACATCAACTGATAATATATTTCACATAATAAAACCCAATTTATCGGTTTACAAGATATCTTAACATAATGATCAGTAACATTTCCTTTTGAAACCTAAATTTTCTTTTTAACCTTTAACGCCTGAACTCTATAGGGTCTACTATGCAAGATTTGGCAAACTTAAGTAGTCGGCGTCAGAAATCGATGTACCTGTTTCCATAATTGCAAGTTGGAAACGAAAATCATTTTATGCTATCCAGAGGCTGTTGCTTGGCTTTGAGAATAAAACACCAGCAACGCGTGCGAACACACGCCATACAACAAACGCAGTGTTAACGCACCGAGTCGTAAAATATATTCGCTGGTGACGGGTTAGTAATGTTGGGCATAAAAGCTAACGCTCCGTCTCAGGAGGATGGCTCGATTCGGTGGGGAAGGCGGGCGTTGTATAGACCCGGTGAGGGAGGTACTTTAGGGGTGCTGAAAAGGTTGACGAGTCCCCACCCCTAACCTGCCCCCGCACCCAGACGACTCATTTTTGCTAAAATTTTCCTCGAGTATTCTGCTCTGGTACGGAGCACCAGGGAAAGTAGAGGGTAGCCTCATGCTGTTGTACGCTATGTTTCGGGGGGGGGGGGGGGTGAGGAGGTTCGAAACCTCAGGGGTGGACCCTTGGATGCCTGCTTGGTGATGTGAAGTATTATAATCCAAGCTATTGAATAAATCTTGATGTAACAAAATTTTGATTCGCAAAGGCGATCGTCCAAGTATTTACACAGAGAATTGAGAAATATTTTCATTATTGGTGCCATATTTTTGGGTGATGCCGATCATATTTCCTTAAATGTTTGGCTCAATTTAATTAAGCGTCTTTGTACATCGGTATCAAATTTAGTTTAGTGTAACAGTTCAGTTTTAGTTTAGAGGGCACCGTGGTTCGCGGTATAGAGGTAGTAGATAATTCCAGGGGTAGGGAGAGTGCCGCTGCATGGTGAGAAACTTATACCGGGGTATAGCCGAGATATTTAAATACTCATAATTTACGAAAAAAATTTCACAAAATTGCTAACCTTGTGCTAATATTGCTAAAGTTTAGTTAAAATTACAAAACTTTCCAGACCCCGTCGTCACATCCGGATGTAGGGATGGTGTGATGTAGTTACTGCTAGGCTTCATGGGTTATAGGGAAGCTTCAGGGTGTGGCTTAGGGGGTTAGCAGACAATCACTACCTTCTAATGGTGACCTGTTCTTGTAGAGTGAACACATCCTGCTGTCAGTGTTTGCAGACACCTCTATTGTAAAACGTCTCATCATTTTTAAACGAAACTAACACTCACATTTAGAATCAGCCCAAAATGCATATCGCTGCTCTAAATGAATGTGCCCCAATTGAATAAAACCCATAAAAACCTGCGTTGCCATAGGAAGCACGGATTGGTGGTTGGTACATTCAGTAGGAACCCTAATTTGATTACTGATTACATCATGCTTTGGCAAAAGCAAGTAATAATATGTGATCCCTTTCCTATTATAAAATCACGAGGTATTAATAACCAAAAAGTTATTTTCTTAAATATCTTCCCAAAACGAAGAATTTGGAGCGATAATGATCCTACAAATTAATAAATCTTGTTTTCGAAGATCCACCATCGTCAAACCATGTGATTCTCATGTTAAATTGTATATCTCATGAGTTATGGACACCAAAAATCTGCGAAAGTGATATAGGTTATCATAGAAAGGTTATCATATTATTGAATCCAGCATTAAAAATTAAGTCAAACCATGTGATCAACTTCAAACCATGTGATTCTAATATTAAATTGGATATCTCATGAGTTATGGACACCAAAGATCTACGAAAGTCATTTAGGCTATCATAGAAAGGTTATCATATTATTGAATCCAGCATTAAAAATTAAATGCAAAAATTTGTAACTAATTAATAATTGAAAAATTAATAATTATATTTTGGCATTGAAAAAAAGCCATGGACGTTTCTGTACAAAACAAGTATGTACATTCATTGGACGTAAGCAATTTGTATAGCCTGAAAAGACATGTCTGAGTATTAATAACACTCCAACATGCTATATGATTGAATTTAAAAGTTAGTAAAAAATTCAGTTATCAAACTACAACACTCTTTGTGGTATTTTTAATTTAGAGCTTATCAACCAATTTAAGTTCTGGATACCCTATCGGTAACGGTGTTACGCACGCCGTACGTATACAAAACTTCCACACGATGGGCAATTTTTAACGTAAACGCCACATTAACCTCTTTATTTTACGTTATTCCTAAATAAAGTATTTTGTAATTTATAACTAACGTATTTGACTAAACTTATGGTGTATTGCTTAACATTTTTCTGATGGTGCGCAATGTACCGACATAATTAAAAAACTAATCCCTGAGTCACTCGATCGGTATATGAATGAGTTGCTTAAATAACAATTTTATTTGTAGTTACACAAAGTTGTTCTATATGATTTCTGCTTTGACTTAATTATTCAAAATCTACCTATCATCCCTACTGGACTAAAAAGTAAGTTTGTGTGATATTGGGGTGCCTTATTGAGGTCATCAATGTTGAGCTAACCTGTTTCAAAAGCATTATATATAGGACGACGCTAGAGCACGAACAAGACCCGGACCCATATATATCTGCAGACTATATATATTAATATATATGGGTCCGCCTCTTGTTCGCGCTCTTGAGTCGTTCAAGGCGTCTTGACCAGACTACTCGATTCAGGTTCTGTGCGCGACGACAGTCGTATCAAGGATAACGCTCAGCATGGGGCATGAATGCGTGCTCCAGATAAAACCAGTCTCATTGTCTAAGTAAAAGTCCTGGTCGGGGCTAGGCGCTCCCACGCCATTCTTCGTACAAAATGTCAAGATATATCGTGTAGCAACCAGGAATGCGACAGCCAAACGCTGAGGCCTCAAAATAGGCCACTGCGATAGTGAGTGAGAAACCACGATAAAGCTTAACTCGTATTAGTTCTACAGCAGGTTTCGGATTTGGAAATACAAGTAAAATTCCGGATACTTCCCATTAGAGCAAGATGTAACTGAACGAAGTACAGGACATAA
>JASANE010014825.1:0-32171 GCA_030248225.1 Trileptium ribeirensis
ATTGCTCTCAAAAGAAAAATTAAATTGTGTAGATTTAAAAGCACGAAACGAAATCAAAAAATGTCATTAAGAACCATTACTCAGAACAAAGCACCCAACATGAATCAGACTTCGTCCCAACTCGCGCCGAGCCCCACTGATTACGATAAAAATAATTATTCTCATGGCTGTTGCTCAAAATCTCAGTCTCACTCACCGATCTAGGCCCGATCGGAAACGCCGACCAAGCCTTAGACCACTTGTACCAAAAATCGCCAAGGGGTTGAGACCCCTCCCACCCCGCAATTTACCATTGATAACGCAAAACTACGAGAAAAAATATTTATCGTTGAGATTTATTCTGAATCTGAAAATGTAGAATGCAAGATAAATTCGAAGCTGCACTTGAATTTATTGAGTGCAATCCTAGAGTGCTCGTAGGGCCAGACGCAACTTGACCCTACAGTACGGCCACTATTCAAAAAGGGCTTACACTAAAATTAACCCACCTTGTAGGTTACAGTGAGCTAGCTACCTATGAACTTTTATTCAAAAGTAGGTGTTGAAAGTACCCGGTGCGCCCGCTACAGGCCGGGCATAATTCCAACTGGAACATCATAACATGAAATCCGCATAAGTCTTGCTCAAAGTTGTTTCAACTTATTGTTTTGGTACTTCGCGATATTTGTGCATAATATAGTTTTGAGCCGGAGGGGTACAACCCTCTGCTTTCCATATATTACATGTTCGTGCAGGGTATTCCTCTTGGGTACGGTGGGGGAGGGAGACAGGGAGTCCAAGCCTCGAGGGGGAATCCTCCGCTTTCCATATGTAGGCCTAGGCTGTGCTCGGGTAGGTGAGGGAGACAGGAGTCCAAGCTTCAGGGGGACCTCCCGGCTTTCCAGATGAGCACGGTACGGAGCCTGTTGGTAACGCGGGGGAGACAGGGGGGATAATCTCTGCTTTCCATAATGAATATGTAACGCGCCGGGCCGGCCGTCGGGTACCGTGGAGACATAGTTTCTAAGCCTCAGGGTATAAATTCGCTTTCCATATGAATATGTACGTGCAGGGTCGGGTAGCGCGGAGACATAGTTCTCAAAGTTGGGGAGATCACTGCTTTCCATATGAATACGCACGTGTAGGGTGCGTCTCGGGCGCGGACAGGAGTCCAAGCCTCAGGGATAATCTCCCGCCTTTCCACGTGCAGTAAGTGCAGGGTCGGGTACGGTGGGGGAGACAGGAGTCCAAACCTCAGGGTGATAATCTGCTTTCCATATGAATATGTACGTGCAGGGTTGTGTTGGTAGCTGCAGACAAAGTTCTAGTCAGGGGGGATAATCTTTTGCTTTCCATATGAATACTAACGTGTAGGGGCTGTGCTCCACGCGGGGGGAGAACATACCTCCACGGGCCTCAGGGGAATCCTCCTGCTTTCATACAACCAACAACCAGGCGTAGGCCGTGCTCGGGTACGGGAAAAACAGTGTTGAGCTAGGCAGTTTTCAGCTTTCCATATGAACATGTACTTCCAGGGCTGTGCTCAGGTACGGTGGGGAGAGACATTAGTCCAAGCCTCAGGAGGACTAATCTCCTGCTTTCCATATGAATACCGTACTTGCAGGGCTGTGCTCGGGTAGCGGCTGGGGAGAGACAGGAGTCTAAGCCTCGCAGGGGATAATCTCCTGCTTTCCATATGGGAATATGTACGTGCAGGCTGTGTCTCTCGGGTACGGTGGGGAGACAGGAGTCCAAGCCTCAGGGCGACAATCTCCTGCATCCATATGAACATGCACGTGTAGGGCTGTGCCCCGGGTACGGTGGGGGAGAGCAGAAGTCTCCAAGCCTCAGGGGGATAATCTCCTGCTTTCCATATGATTCGAATATGTACGTGTAGGGCTGTGCTCTCGTACGGTGGGGAAGCAAGTAGTCTCAAACCTCAGGGATAACCTCCCGCTTTCCACACGAACACACACGCACTGTATTTTAGGGTACTGTGGCCGGGGTACGGGTAAACGTGGGTACGGGTACCCGTATATATTTACGTTGTTTGACGATTTTGTATAATTCTGTGATATATAAAATAGTCAATCCAATTTTTGAGCAGATTCTTTTTGTCAAGTTACAGATGGTCTTAGTTGACTATCCAACCACCTACAGAAATACTAAAACGTACCAATAATGCACTATATAAACACCGGAAGTCCTGATAATTTAAAAATTACTACATATATCAGGTTTAAGGAATAAAGCAAGTGACACTTGGGAAATATCGTTTATATTTCCAAAAACATAAAAAGTGTTGTGTTTATTAGAAACATATCTATCAGTTTTTAAACCGCACAAACGTAATAATATACGTATCCACGACTTTAAATAGACTACCGAAGCGCTTCGTGTCTAACGCAGTCTAACGAATCCGAGATGTTTGCTGCAAGCTATTTTCAACAAGGTATGCAGACAATAGCAGTCAAACTTGTAAATAAATCTATGGTACTGCAATTGCAGCTGATCTGTGCACTGTGCAAGTACACTGATGTATGCAATGGTCTACCTTAAAGGTGGAGCACACTGTTACAGACATGTCATGCAGTTCAAACTTTAGGTAGGATCTCTGGCTAATTTTTTTCTTTTGTGGTGCATCTAAGCATACGTGTTTGTGACTATAATATTTTGCACAGATCTTCCAAAGTTCAGGAGCAAGGTTTGCACAAGACATTGTTTTAGGTTAATAGCAGCCGAATTTAGATGTTTTCGTTTGTAACTTGTTCGTAAAAGAATTGGTTTATATAAATATAAAGGCATGTGATGTTAGACCGCTTGCCTGTGACAGTAATATCATTCCGAGAAACGGTCACAGAACAAAACGTACTCGTCCAAACATAAGAGTCAAATGTACGCAAATTTCGTGATTACAGATTGTAACTTGTCAAAGTTCAATTCGAATTGACAAAAAATTTCACTGCTCATACAATATTAATATTAACAGATATAAAACAGCAATGTTCCCTCTTTTACTTAGAACAATCGAATTAAACAGATTGCTCCATCAGATCAAAATCGCCCCGTATTTCGCTCATAATATTTATTATACGGCGGACGGCCTTTACCAATTTTGCTTAACTTTTCGAAGTGTATTTAACCTTGTACAGCACCTATACAACCTATATATTATGCGCTCAACATCCCACAAGAGGCAATTAAAGAGTTAAAGCTCCGATTTGGGTAGTCAGTTATATAGAGCTATTTGTCATCATCTGCTGCTGGATCTGTTTTACTTAGCTTTAAGTAGGGTTTTTAACGCTTTCATTCGATTGTTCTCAAGTAAAAAGAGGGAACATTGCTGTTTTATATCTGTTAATATTAATATTGTATGAGCAGTAAAATTTTTTATGCCAATTCAATTGAACTTCTACAAGTTACAATGTGTAATAACCAAAGTTTGCGTACATTTAACTTTTATGTTTGGACGTATACGTTTTGTTCTGTGACCGTTCTCTCTAGGAATGATATTACTGTCACAGGCAAGCGGTCTAACATTAGCATGCCTTTATATTTATATAAACCAATCTTTTACGAACAAGTTACAAACGAAGATTGTAAATTCGGCTGCTATTAACGCTAAAACAATGTCTTTTGTGCAAACCTTGCTCCCTGAACTTTTGGAAGATCTGTGCAAAATATTATAGTCACAAACACGTATGCTTAGATGCACCACAAAAGAAAAAAATTAGCCAGAGATCCTACCTAAAGTTTGAACTGCGTGACGGTTGTAACAGTGTGCTCGCCTTTGGTCAACCATTGCATCATAAGTGTACTTGCACAGTGCACAGATCAGCTGCAATTGCAGTCATAGATTTATTTACAAGTTTGACTGCTATTGTCTGCATACCTTGTTGAAAATAGCTTGCAGCAAACATCTCGGATTCGTTAGACTGCGTTAGACACGAAGCGCTTCGGTAGTCTATTTAAAGTCGTGGATACGTATATTATTACGTTTGTGCGGTTTAAAAACTGATAGATATGTTTCTAATAAACACAACCTTTATGTTTGAAATATAAACGATATTTAGCCAAGAATGTAGCTTGCTTTATTCCTTAAACCTGATATATGTAGTAATTTTTAAATTATCAGGACTTCCGGTGTTTATATAGTGCATTATTGGTACGTTTTAGTATTTCTGTAGGTGGTTGGATAGTCAACTAAGACCATCTGTAACTTGACAAAAAGAATCTGCTCAAAAATTGGATTGACTATTTTATATATCACAGAATTATACAAAATCGTCAAACAACGTAAATATATACGGGTACCCGTACCCACGTTTACCCGTACCCCAGCACAGCCCTGCACGTGCATATTCGTATGGAAAGCAGGAGATTATCCCCCTGAGGTTTGGACTCCTGTCTCCCCCACCGTACGAGAGCACAGCCCTACACGTACATATTCATATGGAAAGCAGGAGATTATCCCCCTGAGGCTTGGACTCCTGTCTCCCCCCACCGTACCCGAGCACAGCCCTGCACGTGCATGTTCATATGGAATGCAGGAGATTATCACCCTGAGGCTTGGACTCCTGTCTCCCCCACCGTACCCGAGCACAGCCTGCACGTACATATTCATATGGAAAGCAGGAGATTATCCCCCTGAGGCTTGGACTCCTGTCTCTCCCCACCGTACCCGAGCACAGCCCTGCAAGTACATATTCATATGGAAAGCAGGAGATTATCCTCCTGAGGCTTGGACTAATGTCTCTCCCCACCGTACCTGAGCACAGCCCTGGAAGTACATATTCATATGGAAAGCTGGAGATTATCCCCCTGAGGCTTGGACACCTGTTTCCCCCACCGTACCCGAGCACAGCCCTGCGCGTGCATATTCATATGGAAAGCAGGAGATTATCCCCCTGAGGCATGGACTTATGTCTCCCCCCCACCGTACCCGAGCACAGCCCTGCACGTACATATTCATATGGAAAGCAAAAGATTATCCCCCTGAGGCTTGGACTCCTGTCTCCCCCCACCATACCCGAGCACAACCCTGCACGTACATATTCATATGGAAAGCAGATTATCACCCTGAGGTTTGGACTCCTGTCTCCCCCACCGTACCCGAGCACAGCCCTGCACGTACATATTCACGTGGAAAGCAGGAGATTATCCCCCTGAGGCTTGGACTCCTGTCTCCCCCACCGTACCCGAGCACAGCCCTGCACGTGCATATTCATATGGAAAGCAGTAGATTATCCCCCCAAGGCTTGGACTCCTGTCTCCCCCCCACCGTACCCGAGCACAGCCCTGCACGTACATATTCATATGGAAAGCAGGAGATTATCCCCTGAGGCTTGGACTCCTGTCTCCGCCACCGTACCCGAGCACAGCCCAGCACGTACATATTCATATGGAAAGCAGGAGATTATCCCCCTGAGGCCTGGTCTCCTGTCTCCCCCACCGTACCCGAGCACAGCCCTGCACGTACATATTCATATGGAAAGCAGGAGATTATCCCCCTGAAGCTTGGACTCCTGTCTCCACTCCACCGTACCCGAGCACAGCCTGCACGTACATATTCATATGGAAAGCAGGAGATTATCCCCTGAGGCTTGGACTCCTGTCTCCTCCCCCACCGTACCCAAGCAAATCCCTGCACGAACATATTAATATGGAAAGCAGGAGATTATACCCCTGGGGCTTGGACTCCTGTCTATGCACAAATATCGCGAAGTACCAAAACAAATTGAGTTTGAAACAACTTGAGCAAGACTTATGCGGGATTCATGTTATAATGTCCCCACCAGTTGGAATTATGTACCCCACCCTGTGACAGGCACACCCTTCACAACAGGGTGTCTTAGACACCCTCTACTTTTTGAATAAAAGTTCATAGGGTAGCTAGCTAGCTGTTAGCGTTATTTTAGAGGGTGTCAAGCATACCATATTAGTTTTACGTTTTTTGATGGTATCGGCCATACTGTCGGGTCAATTCCCATATAGCCTACGGGGCACCTGTCTAGGACTGCACTGGATAGATTCAAGTGCCACTTCCGAATTTATCTTGCATTCTACATTTTAGATTCAGAATAAAATGTTTTCAACGATAAAAATTTTTATTCAGTAGTTTACGTTATGGATGTCACCCATAGGCGTAGATCCAGGGGGGTTGGGAGGGTCTGGACCCTTCCAATATTTGGCGATTTTTTCAAAACTTGCGAGCGTTCTAAGGCTTGGTCGGCGAGCTTAGATAGGGCCTCAATAGGTAGCAATGGGCAACTTTGATTTTAAAAACAACAGCCATAAAATCGTACGTCTTTCTTAAGTAAGTAAGTAAGTAAGGCGCAGTTGAAACAGAGTTGTCGGTGCATGTTGATATTGTTCTGATAATGGTTCTTAATGAACTTCACTTTTTTAATTTCGTTTCAGGAATCCTTCCTTAGACAGTGTTACGCCAATTTAATTTTTATTTGAGGCTACTAGTGTCATGAGTTAAGTAGTTTCGCTTTATTAATTGCATTATGTTGAACTGTAACCAATATGCCAAGTGATAATCTTTAATAGATTTTATGACTAGTTGTTTAGGGAAGCCCTGCTAAAAGTATAGGCGTTTTTAGCATGCCATAAAGCATTTTTGGCATAAAGTTGTATTTTAACCACAGAAAGGTGCACTTAGCAAAGAGTTTCTGGACCCCCTCAATCTTGAGACCAAATCTACGCCACTGATGTCACCATACTAATACTATACGGTGTCTGCCACACTGTCACTGCAGAACAATAGGATTCCCGCGGCACTCTACTGCCAAAATGCAGTTGTAGCGAAGGGTGTTCCTGACACCCTCATATTTTGTATATGGTATAGATGTCGCTGTCACTGTCATTACGGTATAGCCTACACTACATGGGGACAAAAGTTCCAACTGGTGGGGACATTATAACGTGAATCCCGCATTAAACGGCGTAAATTTGTTTTTTTGCATGAGAATAATTCTCAATTAAATATGTTTTTGTAATTTTTGGACTAATCTGGTTGTCCACAAAATGAAAAGCCTAGTTTCAAATTATTTCAGTACAAATATAATTATATGCTGTTGCTGCTTACACCAGATGTATTTAATATAATTCGATTTCATTCAGCAACCTTTCAGTTTCAACTGTGACTGTTCCCGGAGATCTAATAAACATATTATTAATTCATTGTGATTTCTTAAAATCAATATTTAAACCAATTTATTATGCCAATCTAGTTTAGAAACTCCTTGAGCTTTTACCTTGCATATTTTATTGATTATTCTCAATTATGGTAGACCCTTAGTTGCACCAAATTCGAGAAAATACATTTTTTTATTAAATCCACTGTTTTATAGAAAGGAAGGATAACCCATAATACTAGTTTGAAGCAACTATATGGAGTCGGAGGTAACGTGCGACATCAAGGTTCCAATCCTTGCTGCATTCGTTTCTGAATTATATCTTAGCGGCTAATATATCGCTGTCTTATTACGTTGTTATGCGTGAGAATTTTTTATTTAAATTTTATTTCTGTCTTTTTGTTTCTCGAATAAGATTGATTAAGTCCAATTGTCACGATAATTGCGAGGCGCTTATTATATACATTAGCAAAATTATTAGCAAAATTGCTTTAAATATAACAGTTTATACACACTATTTATGAAACTTCGTAATACAAAACTTTCATATGCTTATATGCTTTTCTCAATTTTTGGTATTACTCTGGTACCCAACCCTTTGAAAAATAAAGCAGCTTTTGTTACAACCATATACTTGAGAATTGAGTCCAATCATATTTACTACACATCCTCATCAACATCGAGCAGCAAAGCCCTACCCGAGGATCCGGTTAGTTGGCGTACTCGATCCCACAAATTTACTACGATATCTGATTTGCTGGTACCCGACCCTTCGAAAAATATTGCAGCTTTTGTTACAACCATATACTTGAGAATTGAGTCTAATCATATTTACTACACATCCTCATCAACATCGAGCAGCAAAGCCCTACCCGAGGATCCGGCTAGTTGGCGTACTCGATCCCACAAATTTACTACGATATCTGATTTGCTGGTACCCGACCCTTCGAAAAATAATGCAGCTTTTGTTACAACCATATACTTGAGAATTGAGTCTAATCATATTTACTACACATCCTCATCAACATCGAGCAGCAAAGCCCTACCCGAGGATCCGGGTACCTGCCTGGAGTACTCGACTCCACAAATTTACTACGATATCTGATTATCCTGGTAGCCGACCCTTCGAAAAATAATGCAGCTTTTGTTACAACCATATACTTGAAAATTGAGTCTAATCATATTTACTACACATCCTCATCAACATCGAGCAGCAAAGCCCTACCCGAGGATCCGGCTAGTTGGCGTACTCGATCCCACAAATTTACTACGATATCTGATTATGCTGGTACCCGACCCTTCGAAAAATAATGCAGCTTTTGTTACAACCATATACTTGAGAGTTGACTCTAATCATATTTACTACACATCCTCATCAACATCGAGCAGCAAAGCCCTACCCGAGGATCCGGCTAGTTGGCGTACTCGATCCCACAAATTTACTACGATATCTGATTATGCTGGTACCCGCCCTTCGAAAAATAATGCAGCTTTTGTTACAACCATATACGTGAGAATTGAGTCTAATCATATTTACTACACATCCTCATCAACATCGAGCAGCAAAGCCCTACCCGAGGATCCGGCTAGTTGGCGTACTCGATCCCACAAATTTACGATATCTGATTATGCTGGTACCCGACCCTTCGAAAAATAATGCAGCTTTTGTTACAACCATATACTTGAGAATTGAGTCTAATCATATTTACTACACATCCTCATCAACATCGAGCAGCAAAGCCCTACCCGAGGATCCGGTTAGTTGGCGTACTCGATCCCACAAATTTACTACGATATCTGATTATGCTGGTACCCGACCCTTCGAAAAATAATGCAGCTTTTGTTACAACCATATACTTGAGAATTGAGTCTAATCATATTTACTACACATCCTCATCAAAATCGATCAGCAAAGCCCTACCCGAGGATCCGGCTAGTTGGCGTACTCGATCCCACAAATTTACTACGATATCTGATTATGCTGGTACCCGATCCTTCGAAAAATAATGCAGCTTTTGTTACAAATATATCGCTAGGAATTGAGTCTAATCATATTTACTACACATCCTCATCAACATCGAGCAGCAAAGCCCTACCCGAGGATCCGGATACCTGCCTGGAGTACTCGACTCCACAAATTTACTACGATATCTGATTATCCTGGTAGCCGACCCTTCGAAAAATAATGCAGCTTTTGTTACAACCATATACTTGAGAATTGAGTCTAATCATATTTACTACACATCCTTATCAACATCGAGCAGCAAATCCCTACCCGAGGATCCGGCTAGCTGGCGTACTCCATCCCACAAATTTACTACGATATCTGATTATGCTGGTACCCGACCCTTCGAAAAATAATGCAGCTTTTGTTACAAATATATCGCTAGGAATTGAGTCTAATCATATTTACTACACATCCTCATCAACATCGAGCAGCAAAGCCCTACCCGAGGATCCGGGTACCTGGCTGGAGTACTCGACTCCACAAATTTACTACGATATCTGATTACCCTGGTAGCCGACCCTTCGAAAAATAATGCAGCTTTTGTTACAACCATATACTTGAAAATTGAGTCTAATCATATTTACTACACATCCTCATCAACATCCAGCAGCAAAGCCCTATCCCTAGGATCCGGCTAGTTGGCGTACTGGAATCCACAAATTTACTACGATATCTGATTATGCTGGTACCCGACCCTTCGAAAAATAATGCAGCTTTTGTTACAACCATATACTTGAGAATTGACTCTAATCATATTTACTACACATCCTCATCAACATCGAGCAGCAAAGCCTTACCCGAGGATCCGGCTAGTTGGCGTACTCGATCCCACAAATTTACTACGATATCTGATTATGCTGGTACCCGCCCTTCGAAAAATAATGCAGCTTTTGTTACAACCATATACGTGAGAATTGAGTCTAATCATATTTACTACACATCCTCATCAACATCAAGCAGCAAAGCCCTACCCGATGATCCGGCTAGTGGTATGGATCCCACAAATTACTCAATATCTGATTACTGGGTACCCGACCCTACGAAAAAAATGCAGCTTTTGTACAACCATATACGAGAATTGACTCAACATCGAGCAGCAAAGCCCTACCTATGGACCGGGCAAGTGGGGGTATCTGTTCCTAAATTAACGACGTTACTCTATAATCCTGGAACACGTCCCTTATATAATAATGCTGCTGTTGCTACCACCACACTCTTGAGAACAGAGTATATCCCACTTATTACACATCCTCATCAACATCGAGCAGCAAAGCCCTACCCGAGGATCCGGCTAGTTGGCGTACTCGATCGCACAAATTTACTACGATATCTGATTATGCTGGTACCCGACCCTTCGAAAAATAATGCAGCTTTTATTACAAATATATCGCTAGGAATTGAGTCTAATCATATTTACTACACATCCTCATCAACATCGAGCAGCAAAGCCCTACCCGAGGATCCGGCTAGTTGGCGTACTCGATCCCACAAATTTACTACGATATCTGATTATGCTGGTACCCGACCCTTCGAAAAATAATGCAGCTTTTGTTACAACCATATACTTGAGAATTGAGTCTAATCATATTTACTACACATCCTCATCAACATCGAGCAGCAAAGCCCTACCCGATGATCCGGCTAGTTGGCGTACTCGATCCCACAAATTTACTACGATATCTGATTATGCTGGTACCCGACCCTTCGAAAAATAATGCAGCTTTTGTTACAACCATATACTTGAGAATTGAGTCTAATCATATTTACTACACATCTTCATCAACATCGAGCAGCAAAGCCCTACCCGAGGATCCGACTAATTGGCGTACTCGATCCCACAAATTTACTACGATATCTGATTATGCTGGTACCCGATCCTTCGAAAAATAATGCAGCTTTTGTTACAAATATATCGCTAGGAATTGAGTCTAATCATATTTACTACACATCCTCATCAACATCGAGCAGCAAAGCCCTACCCGAGGATCCGGATACCTGCCTGGAGTACTCGACTCCACAAATTTACTACGATATCTGATTATCCTGGTAGCCGACCCTTCGAAAAATAATGCAGCTTTTGTTACAACCATATACTTGAGAATTGAGTCTAGTCATATTTACTACACATCCTTATCAACATCGAGCAGCAAAGCCCTACCCGAGGATCCGGCTAGCTGGCTTACTCAATCCCACACAATTACTACGATATCTGATTATGCTGGTACCCGACCATTCGAAAAATAATGCAGCTTTTGTTACAAATATATCGCTAGGAATTGAGTCTAATCATATTTACTACACATCCTCATCAACATCGAGCAGCAAAGCCCTACCCGAGGATCCGGGTACCTGCCTGGAGTACTCGACTCCACAAATTTACTACGATATCTGATTACCCTGGTAGCCGACCCTTCGAAAAATAATGCAGCTTTTGTTACAACCATATACTTGAGAATTGAGTCTAATCATATTAACTACACATCCTCATCAACATCGAGCAGCAAAGCCCTACCCGAGGATCCGGCTAGTTGGCGTACTCGATCGCACAAATTTACTACGATATCTGATTATGCTGGTACCCGACCCTTCGAAAAATAATGCAGCTTTTATTACAAATATATCGCTAGGAATTGAGTCTAATCATATTTACTACACATCCTCATCATCATCCAGCAGCAAAGCCCTACTCAAGGATCCGGCTTGTTGGCGTACTCGATCCCACAAATTTACTACGATATCTGATTATGCTGGTACCCGACCCTTCGAAAAATAATGCAGCTTTTGTTACAAATATATCGCTAGGAATTGAGTCTAATCATATTTACTACACATCCTCATCAACATCGAGCAGCAAAGCCCTACCCGAGGATCCGGGTACCTGCCTGGAGTACTCGACTCCACAAATTTACTACGATATCTGATTATCCTGGTAGCCGACCCTTCGAAAAATAATGCAGCTTTTGTTACAACCATATCCTTGAGAATTGAGTCTAATCATATTTACTACACATCCTCATCAACATCCAGCAGCAAAGCCCTACCCGAGGATCCGGCTAGTTGGCGTACTCGATCCCACAAATTTACTACGATATCTGATTATGCTGGTACCCGACCCTTCGAAAAATAATGCAGCTTTTGTTACAAATATATCGCTAGGAATTGAGTCTAATCATATTTACTACACATCCTCATCAACATCGAGCAGCAAAGCCCTACCCGAGGATCCGGGTACATGGTGTACCGACCCCACAACATTATATTACATTATCCGGTTAGCTACCCGGGTACCCGACACTAAACTTTGGTATTACTCATAAGCCACTGTTTACACTAAAAATTTGCTGCATTTATGTAATCAAATCAGTATCTAAAGGGCTTTGTGGTTGCCATAATTTCGACCTAAAACAACCCGTTTCCTTTTGTTTTACTGTAACATTTATCTGGCAAATAAAAAGGTAGCTTGGGTTTGTAATCTTAGCACAATTTTACACTACCAATTTCATTCACAGCCGTAGCTAAAATATAGCTTGAGCTAGTGCTGGCCTATGCTGATACTCCGATCAGCACAGACCAGCATCAGCAGAAGTATGTGGTAACATCATAAAATGGCATGCAATTAGACAATATAAAACTAAGTGCACTAAAATATAAAACGGATGAAAATATATATATCATAAAATTATAATGAATTTATATATATATATTCGAACGCAACGAATAAACGATATGAGTTTTAAGCCTAACCAAAGTCTTGCTGCCATAGAAGATGAATCTAAATAGTTATTGAACAAAGTATGACGAAAATACCCTGACATTGCATCATCTAAATTTCTTACGTTAAAAATTAAAATGCCCGCTGTAAAAATCGGAGCGGTGCCGATCCATGTTTCCACATCTTTTTGCCCGCACGAAGGTCCAAAGTGGTAACTGGAGCTACAAATGGGGTACTCGAAATCGGTCATTTTCGCACGTGTGCAGCTCAATTTAAGGATGAATTACCCAGGCCCGGGTTTGAACAACTGTCCTACCATCAATACCGATTGAGCTACTGGGCATGATTTCTTCGGTTGAGAAGACATTAAACCTGAATGACAGATTCTCAGCCAAACCGTAAGAAAACTGAATAATATCCAGGATATGTATGCAACATACTTCAACGTCTAATTACCACCCCAGGGCTGAAGGTTTTTCAATCATCGCACAAACTAGCAATAGTACACACAATTTGAACGATCTTCTACGTATTTTACAGGATCTACACATTATGCACAAAAATATCCAAAATTCAATGACGCTTCTGCGCTGAAACCTTACTGTAATTTCATTTTGGCGTATGACTTTGACGTCTGTATTGTGCTGTTGTGCTAATATATATACATATATATGTTAGTTCTAAAAAACTTTATTGATCCATTTGAGACCTTGAACACGTTCGTATTATTACAACTGAACAAAATGAGTGTCAAATTATAAGGTTTAATGACTAGTTCAAACATTTGCAATGCCTTTAAAAAATTATTGGATTGAAGGAATTGACACCGAAAATCAATGATTGCCTATTTAGCGGACAACTACTTTCAACTTATCGCTTAATACATAAATACAAACATTAAACAAAAATGACAACCAGTTATATGCCAAAGGCGCGTTCACACGTTTGATCAACTTTTCTTCAATCGACCCCGTCAAAACTGAAGGTTGGGTAGAACAATTTTTGTCTGATACTGATACCATGATCCCACGAAAGTGCCCCCCAAAAGCAGATGAGTAAGATCGAAATGAATCGCCTACTGCCTGATCTTTCTATATGGTGATTTTGAGGTGTGTTGTACTGTTCTCAACAAACAAATCATCATAAACTCTTGGTATTATATTTTTCATTGCTCTAAAGAATTTGTCTTTAAGATCAGGTGGTCAAGAACCTGATGGCAGGTGGCGGAAGGGTGGAAGTTATGGCCCCCACTAATCGATCAAACGATACAGAAGGACACCGTAAGACTGACCCGCAGTACTATTCTAGCTACTCCTCTGTTTTGAGGGAGAACACTCACTTCTGGCGGCGGCTCTGAATATAAGACTTTTTGATGTTATAAAATGAAAAATTAACAAAAAATGAAAAATGTAACAAACAATAATAATTATATAATAATGCCGGTGTCACATAGGAATGCCTGCAGCTAGTTGCCTTTTTTACCAATCGATTAGACGTAAGATGTAAAGACGACTGACTGTGTGGCAATTTGAGTCTGCAATGACCGTGTTTAATTGTCATATCCCTGACCCGCAGTACTATTCTAGCTACTCCTCTGTTTTGAGGGAGAACACTCACTTCTGGCGGCGGCTCTGAATATAAGACTTTTTGATGTTATAAAATGAAAAATTAACAAAAAATTAAAACTGTAACAAACAATAATAATTATATAATAATGCCGGTGTCACATAGGAATGCCTGCAGCTAGTTGCCTTTTTTACCAATCGATTAGACGTAAGATGTAAAGACGACTGACTGTGTGGCAATTTGAGTCTGCAATGACCGTGTTTAATTGTCATATCCAGTTGGCGTGAAAAGAAATTCCACTTTAACAGATGCTGCTCATAAATATATATACTACCTAATCATCTATGAAGCTGAATTTCATTTTTGACATATCTATATAGAAAGTGTTTTATCTCATGCCCAGGCACGCCAAGTTAAAATTTCAGTCGTTAAATACCCATGACTGCTGACTATAAAATTTACTCTATAAACCATAGTTGTCCACTGGGACGCGATGTATATTGTAATACTTTACTCGAAAATCCTGCTGGCATTAAACGAATAGGGAAAATAAAATATAACGTTGAAGCCTATATTTGTTTTAACAGACTTGTTGGCATATGTGTGTTCTTTAGGCAATTGGTACAATTTTTTTGAATCAGATACGACTTTTCGTTTAGTTTGCAGATTTATATATATGTGTGTTCTATAAGCAATTGTTACAATTTCTTTGAATCATATACGACCTTTATATTGGTTTGCGGTTTTATATATGTGTGTTCTGTAGGCAATTGCTACAATTTTTTGAATCAGACACGACTTTTCGATTTGTTTGTGGTTTGATATATGTGTGTTCTGTAGGTAATTGTTACAATTTTTTTAATCTGATACTACTTTTAGATTGGTTTGCGGTTTTATATGTATGTGTGTGTTCTGTAGGCAATGTTACAATTTTTTTGAATTATATGTAATAATGGTATGCAGCTGCATGGCGCAACTTCCTAACACCATGTCCATACGACCAGGGCTGTCATAACCTCCAAGGTGGACCGAAAATTTCGAAAATTTGGCGGTTTTCCTGGTCAGACCCAAGAAGCTATGGAGCTTACCAAGTCACAGGCCCGCTTCACGAGGTATGTTCGGACCCCGCCCGATTGGTTGCGCACGTGTCTAGTATTCTGGTATGATTACTGAGGTCCCCCAGGGAGATTGACATCGAAACCTGCTCACAGATCATGACGTCAGACCGTCATTCCCTATCCTAAGCTTATTCGGAAGTTGTTTAGTTCGCTGTGGTTTGAAATATGACTTAGAATGCGTGCCTAATTTAATAGAAATTTCAACTCGGGCTCAACGAGTCATTATGGTAAGCCTGAAAATTTAAAAGTAGCCAATGTGGCCCCACAGGGTTCCGACTGTCCCTGGACGCTCCCCTCATAGGTTAATGAGCCGTGATTATTTATATTGAGCGAGACATTTTGCCGAAGAAATTTCTATAGCCATTCAAGTGTATTGTTCCAGCGAGCAGTTTCCGGCATTAGCTTCGTGCACTCTTCCTGTACGTCCTTTATGATTATATTGACATTGAAGGAGAACCCGACGCGCTAATGCTTGGAATCTTTGTCTAACAAGCCATAGTGCACGGGATTGACCGGTCCGCACGAACAACCATCTTACGCTTTTGTAATCAACAACACCGACACATGGGTTGATTTTTTAAATTTTATTTCGAACGTTATATACGACATAAGGGGACGCGGATACCATGAATATGGCAAAACATCCGTAATAACGTTGTGTACTTGACAGCAGACTAAGCAATTGACCCGACTACGCACTAGACGCGATTACCTCAGGGGGTGCAAATGATAAGACAGCGAGAGCGACAAAGAGCCCAACTAAGCGAGTATCGGACGTCGATGCCTTCGTGATCCCCAATTTCTGCGACTAGGAGAGTCAGCTATGTAGCCACGAGCATGCTCCGATAAGCTTCGAAATTCGCTCCAGGTAACGCGCGGCGCTACCGTTCATTCTCCAAGAAGTTTGAGAGGTAGTTCCCCTAATCGAGGGCTGCTGTGGGGACCTAGCTGACTAGGGGTGAGGGGGCTGTTAGGAGAGAATGAAGCCCACCAAGGTGGTTCGCAACATTCATCGTGTGCGGGTAAGTTGGAGCATAAAATAATGGAGCGTTATACACAGATTATCAATTATCATACTTCATTTATGATATAGGTCACTACATGTACACCAACACTGAATCGGGCATGATATAGATCAAAGGACTTTTACAACGATTAAAGCCAGTATGGCACAGATCAACGTATTGCAAGAAATATCAAATCGAATATGAACCTAGCCAGTATATATTCACACACCTAAATATTCGAAGAGAATTTCCGATTCCCACAAACATTGTGACGTGTCCCTAGAAAGATCTCCTTATCGTCCCGTTGTGGGGCGAGTTACAAGTGAGCTTTCACTAAACCTATTCGCACGTCTGACCGATGATGTATGAACTATAACCATTGTTTGGTGGGGAATCATGGCGACCTCATATCGTCCCCTGTGTCCGCGATTACGCTATAAACGTCCGTCCTGTACTCGCATTCTCCCATCGCACGGACGATACCAGTGAATGCACGACCTTATAGCGACCGAGAGCCTTTGCTCCAACTCTGAGCCTAGATGCTATGAAGACTGCGGGATGG
This sequence comes from Trileptium ribeirensis, assembly GCA_030248225.1. NCBI lineage: Eukaryota > Metazoa > Nematoda > Enoplea > Enoplida > Thoracostomopsidae > Trileptium > Trileptium ribeirensis. Next base: position 17,095 of record JASANE010014825.1, read on the forward strand.
TCCTACTTTTATGGCTTTATTGAGGCACGAAGGCACAGCTACGACGGAACGGTTCTGTTTCCAAGATTATACAAAAGTTGTTCATTCACGTACAAGACCATGGTACAATGTTTACTCGAACTTAGGTAAACTTAATATCGCTGTAGGGTTTTGACATTTGAGTACTGCAGGAACCCATGTTTTGTAATGAAGGGACGGGAGAGGTACGTGGCGTTTGTTGATCGGCCAGCACCGTTATTCAGTAAACTCTAAGAAAATGTCCTGGTTCTATTGCCTTCAACGGTATCCAATCCTCCTAAGTCATTATCAGAACTTAATTACTAACGTGCTACGAAATATGCAAAGTGACATGTATATTATTGTACAAAGCAAGAACGCTAAACAAAACAAACGAAAACAAGCAAACCAAAAGTACATCCCTCCTGGAGCACTACTCTGTGCCCTTGCGTAGTCCCAAATCTTAAAAACCTATTTCTTTCTTGTCACAGGGTTCGCCTAACTCGAAAACAACAATAAAACCTATTTCGCACTTCTTGAAGATTCAGCGACGCCCGCGAAGACCCACGCCCTCCATCCTGCGTCGCAATTCAATTCGGCCCCAAAAGCGGCGTGAACACCGAACATTCCACTAAGTTGCCAATTTTACAAAACAGTCCGGAAAACCGTCGGCAATAAAGCATCCCTTACATTCGATAGACTCATTAATCGCTACTGAAGTTTGAACCACGGTCACCCCAGGAGAAGTTTTTGAGCCTAACTCACATTAGCAAGACATGTAAACCATGGATCGATTATATCCCAATGGTTGTTTTATATTCTACCTACGACCGTGGGAAATCAGAAGGACTTTAGCCTTTTATTGGGTCCTCCTCCTCCTGAATCACATGAATCGGAGCTCGTCAACGTTTCATAAATTCCGGACAACACCTGCTGTAGCTATTTCGAGGTAAGGGTGGGTTCACCCGAGGACTGACGAACAATCGAATCGCAAGATAGGGTCAACGAGCTACATGCAACGCTAATGTTTCAGAGATCAATATCCTCACTCACATCACAGCTGCCGCTTACCAAAAGCAGTTCCTAAGGAATTCGGCCTCCCATTCTCTAACGCCCACGCTCAGACCGCCATCCTTAGCTCAAAACATCCCAAACCCAAAACCAAATCATTGCGGCGTCGAGTCCATATGAAAACAAAAGAAAGAGAAAACCAAACCATAATAACATATTGAGCGTAAAGCAACGGAGCCGGTCAATAAAGTCGACCGACCTCCGTGCTGCCGAAGTCGAAATGATTCGAATTTTCCGAGCGTCATGTCCAACCTCGAAAAATTTGTCGCTCATTTCATGTGCTTTTCTTCCCCCCCCCAATCACGGGCGGTTTAATTCGAGTCGTGGGTTGTCAAATTGGCCTTAGGATCAAATCAGCAAATTTGTGATTTTCCGGAAGTCAACTCTACTGTAAACCATCGACCTCCTTTAGGGAGAGTCGGTTTCAATCAAATTTGCCGACATCCGGCTTGAACCATCCGAATAGTCGGAGGTCGAACATCTGCACTCTCTATACCATCTTGCCACGAAATTGTGAACTCTGAAGCATCTATTTCCCGCATGTGCACAAATTCGATCGTCCCATCAACGCCGGACGTTTGTCTAATCAAATCGATAACATTAATCAGTGACACTTGCCATCGTTTAAACCATCAAAACCCGCTGTGACAATCGTCAATCAATTCCACGACGCAAGTCATCTAACCCGGATTAAAGTCACAATCTGTGCCTCTTTTCTTGGGTTACGCAAGTATTTCCTTGTCATTAAGATTACCACCATAGTGTCAAGTGAAACGGCTGGAAATTAAATCGGGGCTTGATCGAAAAAGATGGTCACCAATCATCTGCGCAATCCTTTAAGAGCGCCATTATTCTAATAACCGGTAAGCTGGCGATGTACACCGCGCTCGTGCTTCATCCAATTACGGCGTCATCTATCAATTTTCTCTTTGTTATCTTTGTTGTCGCAGGACGCCGCCCAGTTAAGTCGGCTTTATCCCCAATCAAAACGTGACCCTCTAGCGTGAGGACATCGTGGAACGTCGAGCCAACGTCGTTTCTTTTTCCGTGATTCCTAGCTTACAGAGCCATCTTTTCATCATGCCATGGCGGGAATGAGGCATAGGACTGAGCCCAAACGGGGTCAGGGACGCGACACCCTCCCGAAGATCGTTGGACGGGCGGATAAACTCGGCCAAGTCTCTCGGGGGCCGCTAACGGTCCCCAAACTACCCCCTTTTCCGTCCCGGTTCTACGACCATTTATATAAATGTACCTGTTATATGTATATAAAACTAATAAATTTAACGGGCGGATACCCTCGGCCAAGCCTCTCGGGGGCCGCTACCGGTCCCCAAACCTACCCCCTTTTCCGTCCCGGTTCTGCGTCCATTTATATAAATGTACCTGTTATATGTATATAAAACTAATAAATTTAACAAAATTTTATATATAAAATATATATGTATAAATATATATATCTATATTTTTTTCTTTTCGTGTCCTCGCTTTGATGTTCGTCGGTGGTCGTCAGGTCAGCAAGGACACGGCGGACGCTGACGACACAGCAAACACCAACAACGACTGACAAGAAAGTCGAGGAGAAAGGAAGCGAAAAAGACAACAAACAACAAAAGAAGGAACGAGAGAGAGCGAAAGAGAAAGGAAAAGGAGAGGGACACGGGAGAGGTAGGACAGTGGATTCCCGAGAGATTTTCGGTAGGTCGGGGTCAAATTCGTCCCCAGAACAAAGAAGGATGGTCCAATGATACCAAACACAAGGGGGACAGACCTAGAATTGGGGCCAGACCAGACTGGGTTTGATTACATATGTTAGTATAGCGTCTTTGGCGGGCTATCCCGCCCGAACGGAGACGCGTCGTTGGACTCGCCATTGAAGGGCAATTCGAATGAGGGGCGACAAACCGGTCCCGCGTGCTAAAATTGAAAAAATGGTAGAACGGCGGCGATATTAAGGAGAGTTTTAACGAAAGTGAAGGCGCTTTCGATGGCCATTCCGGGTTAACGGATAGGAAGACGGAGGCATATTTGAAGATGTCTAGACGTGATGAACTGCTCACTTTTGAGTTGAGAACAAAATGTCAATTATTTCGTACCCATCATTAGTTGCTGTTTCGAACAAGGGGCACTTTAACAGGTTGTGGCTGATTAACAGGAAGTCGGACGGAGGCCTGTCATAGAACGTTGTGCTCGCCCAAAGCAGGCCAGTAGAATGAGGGGTCGCATGTATACATTTACGACTAGGGGTCGGATAGGGAAACGGCACAACACAGGAAAATTTATGTCGATTTCTGTAACATGCGCTATAGAATAGTCACCTGACGGAGTGGCAATTGACATGTCGCCTTACGGATCAGATGGATCAAGACCCGCCTGTGCTCGTTTAATTTCTTGATGGATAGGCTGCAAAGTGATACGCGGGACTTTTATCGGTGACCCTGCAGTAAGAAGGGAACATAGTTGAAATAGCGGCCAGGTGATTGTGGATGTTAATGATTAAGAAAACAGAAGTTTCAGCGGTCACCCTCTATCGGACCACAGGCCACCATTAGACCTGATGGCTTCTTTTAGTCGTTCGGTGACATAGGCTGCTTGGCGCTGTAGTCGGTTCCATCGAGGTCGGCCTTGTTCGCAAGAATAAGAGATCACCAAAGCGAGGATTCAACGAAATCGGCTTAGAGTACCAATTGATCATGGGGATTTCAAAAATTGAGAGTTAACACAGAGGACGTAAAAGGAAGGGTTCGTTCGAGAGGGCGAGTGAATAAACGGACTGGAATTGGCTATGATATTGCGCGTAATATATATACATGTATAAGGTGTGTCGAAAAATATACCGATTTTACGCCCACCGTGACAGCCAAACTTAGCGTAACTAACGGCTCTTTGCTCAAATCCGGCATGTTTACTCCTTAAATTTCGGGCGAATCCCTCGTGTGACCTGGGACATTTTGATCTCATTAGAAAGCCCATGAAATTCACTATCGCAAGGTGTCCGAGTCGCTCTCCCGAAATCGAAACCGTTAGACGGTTAGGGGCCGACAAACGAGCCCGCCCTCCGTCGTTCCAGAATCATTCAGAAACTACCGTACGCCTGATTTCCATTAGCTTAAGCTTGTAGCTTTTCTGTTGTTGTCACGACCATGGCCACACGTATTATTCGCGACCATGGCGAGATGGATAATTCGACAGAAATAAGATTGATACTTTTGGTTCTGATTACTAGTGGGCCAATTGTTTAGCTTGGGTAATCGATGGCCTCCTATTCTCAGACGGTCATAATTTTGAAACTACAACGCTATGGGGGCCGGGGGTCATATCCTGGGTGCGTTCTCCGAACCTACAGCAAAGCCTACTCCTCAGTTCACAATTAGAACATTGTAAGTTGACTCTTAATTGTTCCGAACCAAACTCCTACCAGGTTACACCTTCAACTCCTACTACGCGGTTTCGTCCAGTAAGTCCCAAGTGAAAACCCGACACAGCCTAAATATGAAAATAATACATGCAATGACAAAGGTTATAAGCACATATCAAAGCAATGGGGTTATAACAAACAAAATGAGTGATAAATGTTAATAAGCAAATGTTAATAAGCGGAATAACACTGCTAACAAACCATGGCACCGTGCTATACACCATCCTTCCTAGTAAAATTTCAATTTCCCAGATCCTATATTGGTACACCGAGATGCCACTCGAAAACCAATGTCTCGTGATCAGATTTAGTTTGTGGTGTGTTTAGGTGGTTTTAGCACCAACACCCTGCAAAAGCACGTAACGGGCCGGTACGGTTCTGTTATAATATACGACTTTTCGTTTGGTTTGCGGTTATATATGTGTGTTTTGTAGGCAATTGTTACAATTTTTTTAAATCAGATACGACTTTATGATTGGTTTGCGCTTTTATCTATGTGTGTTTTGTAGGCAATTTTTACAATTTTTTGAATCAGATACGACGTTTCGATTGGTTTGCGATTTTATATATATGTGTGTGTTCTGTAAGCAATTGTTACAATTTTTTTGAATCAGATACGACTTTTAGATTGGTTTGCGGTTTTATATATATGTGTGTTCTGTAGGCAATTGTTACAATTTTTTGGAATCAGATACGACTTTTCGATTGGTTTGTGGTTTTATATATGCGTTCTGTAGGCAATTGTTACAAATTTTTTTATAAAGATACGACTTTTATATTGGTTTGCGGTTTTATATATGTGTTCTGTAGGCAATTGTTACAATTTTTTGGAATCAGATACGACTTTTCGATTGGTTTGTGGTTTTTATATATGTTTGTTCTGTAGACAATTGTTACAATTTTTTTAATCAGATACGAAATTTCTTTGGTTTGCCGTTTTGTATATATGTGCTCTGTAGGCAATTGTTACAATTTTTTTGAATCAGATACGACGTTTAGATTGGTTTGCGGTTTTATATATATGGGTGTGTTCTGTAGGCAATTGTTCCTATTTTTATAATCAGATACGACTTTTCGATTGGTTTGCCGTTTTTTCACAATGGAACAAAAACAGAAACCAAACCGCTTTAGCAAGTTGGGAAATTTGCAGATTTCTAGAGATTATAGCGTTTGGTTCATAATTTTTATTAAACTTTACTACGCTGATCTCTGGCTGTATATAAAAATTGGCAATTTTTTCCATTTGGACTAGGAATAGTCGGTTAACGTTTCAAGCGTTATATATAGAAAACAGCATTTCCTACATTTCACTTTTCAACTACTTGACGTAAGTTACGTTCGCCAGTAGAATAACAAATGAGGATGAATCTTTCATAGCAACAATAATGAAAACTTCAAAACACGTTGAAAATATATAACAAAAGCACAAACACAAGATTATTTATTACAAAAGTTTGCGTCTGAATAATATTAATTGATCAAATACCCGAAAATATAAAAAAACTTTACGTAATTTTGATATTCAAGGTGTGCCTAATGTTCCTACATTTCACTTTTCAGCTGCTTGACATGAGTTACGTTCGCCAGTAGAACAACAAATGAGGATGAGTCCTTCATAGCAACAATAACAAAAACTTCAAAACAAGTTGAAAATATATAACAAAAGCACAAACACAAGATTATTTATTACAAAAGTTTGCGTCTGAATAATATTAATTGATCAAATACCCGAAAATATAAAAAACTTTACGTAATTTTGATATTCAAGGTGTGCCTAATGTTCCTACATTTCACTTTTCAGCTGCTTGACATGAGTTACGTTCACCAGTAGAACAACAAATGAGGATGAGTCCTTCATAGCAACAATAACAAAAACTTCAAAACAAGTTGAAAATATATAACAAAAGCACAAACACAAGATTATTATTACAAAACATTGTGTCTGAAAAAAATAATTGATCAACTGCCCTAAAATAAAAAAATTACATAATTTTGATATTCACGATGTAGCTGACGGTCTCCTGATTAAAATGTTGCAAGGAATTTTAATATTTTCTACGAGCCAGGGCCTACGCCGTACATCCTTAGAACCTCCATATTTTTCACTTGTTGCGATACTATGGGTGTTTTCTAGAACATTCTTTATTTTCTGATAAATGTTATCGTTTGAACGCAGATCGCCCAATAGTTTAGTAAAAAGTTATGTTTGTTTGTTATACTTATACATAGTAACTTAACTTTACGATAATTATTATATCTATATAATTTTAAATTATTTCAGCTAAACGTAAATACGTCAATAGTCGAATTTATAGATTTATAAATCATATTGATTTCTTTCTAATTTAATCACCGTTATTTAATTTACAATATTAAATATATAATTAATATACTAAATAGGAAAAAATATATTTTAGTGAACATGGTTGATCCGACACAAAAACCTGAAATATATCGATTATTGGATAATTTTTATCTAACGTATGAACCAATTCATGGTTATATTTGTATATTTGTTTGCATATTCGGCGTTGCTGCCTCAACATGTAATATTATTGTTCTTACACGACGTCGAATGCGAACGTCGGTGAATATTATGTTAACCGCAATTGCGTTTTGTGATATTGTCGTCATGATATTTTATATAACTTGGATTAGCCAGTTTCGTATTGCAAAGCATCGATGTGACGCTGATAAGAATTCGTTCCATTGGGCACTTTTCTACGTTGCATTTTGTTTTGTCGGTGTTACAATGCGTGGAATTGGACTGTGGATTTCGGTAGCAATGGCGCTTTTGCGACGATTGGTTTTAGCTAATTTTAGTGTCGGATGCTTGCAAAAACTTCAACTGCCGTCGACACAAAATAAACTATCTGCTTGGCTAATAGTTTTAGTTGCCACAGGCGTTGTTTTCTTAAATATTCCAATCTATTTATCATATACAGTTCGACCGATATATTCGTCACCATTGTCTAGTATAAATTATATGATATTGAATGGTTCAAAGATAGACGTTTTGAAAGCAGAAACCATTGAACAAAATATAACGCTCCTTACAAATGATGATCGCTCAGCCAATTATTCCGAATCAGATATTGTAACTGCTCAGCGAATAAAAGAATTGTCTACAGCTGACGATATTGGTGACAACTGTCCACCAATTATTTATATAATATCCGAAACGGAGCTAAGTCTACGTGATGGTGCAAAACTTATGCGTATAACTTTTTGGCTCAATGGTGTCGGGCTAAAACTGGTTCCAGCTGCACTGTTGTGCTGCTTAACGTCGAGCTTAATAATTTTCATGCATCGAGCAGCGAAATCAAGAATGCGACTTCGTAGCATACAATCGCCAAGGATCATATCTCCAGAAACCCAAGACACAAATATTACAGGAACAAAAGTGCGTACTCCTTCTCCGGATGTTGCTGTTGCTTCTCTGCAAATAAAGCCTTTCCAGACAAGTGGTGCAGAATGTAATACCCTAGATTGCTACCAAGCGGTGCCATTAAAATTTGATCCAGTAGCACCCACTGCATTTGGAGATTTACAGCCTCCTACTGCTGTTGGTTGTAGCCGTACAGGTCAACTTGACCGTCATGACGAAAATAAGGTTACAGCATTGCCCAGCACTTCTTGTAAGCTAAGACTTTCAATTAGCAGTAGATCACAGTCGGTGACGTACAGCCGTCGCGTCATGTCCCAATCTAGTGGATTTGATAAAAGTCACCGACACTCGCGGAGTAGTTGTCGCCACAGCGGCACACATGCTTCGACTAGAATGCTTACAGCGATATGTGCAATCACGTTGCTGACAGAACTTCCAAATGCTACTTTATCAATAGCAAATGGTCTTAGCGGGCCCGATACAATCGCTAGTCGAATCTATCGAAGCTTCGGCGATGTCCTAGACCTGCTAACGCTTCTAAACTCTATTATAACATTTATATTGTACTGTACAATGAGCCAGAGCTACAGGAAAATGTTTTGCAGCATTTTTGCCAAACCTTACAGGTTGACCAAAATTTCTTGCACTATGGCAGAGTATACTGAACCAGTCGTGGCGCTAAACACACTCTCTCCTGCAGTTATCATGCCTACAACTCAATTCATTCGTCGCCGAAAATAAATAAAAATACAAATTTATATCAATGTGAAAATATAAAAAGCTGTTTTCATTACCGTTGGGTTTACTCTAAGCCATAAAACAAGCATTAATTAAACGACTTATGATTCTTTAATGATTGGACGACAGTGATAAGTATTTAGAAATCACATTATTCGTAAATTACAGCTAAGAAATTAAAAATAAAAAAAACATAAGTTTGAAGACGTTATAGCGAAGTATGCGATTGTTCCATCTGTTTGCAAGGATTGCGGTGTGCCAGCGTTGAAAGGGTAAGATTGGCAGCATATCAAAAATAAAAAATACAAAAATACAAGTTTTGATTTTCTAAATCGCGAAGTTTACTGTTGAAATAATAATCTTTCCGCGAATTTTGACGAAATTAAGGCAACGTTTAAGAATATGTCCTGTTGAAGGCTGTGTACCGAAACGGTGTCTTGATCTCGCACTACATATTATAATTTATCCGTTTACATCAATAGAATAAATGACACAGCAATTAAATGTTGCGGGTCATTTGAACTACGATGCAGGTTTCCTGAAGAGGTATAAAACGATTCAGATATTACAGTTTCAATGATATAGAGCGGGTATAAACTAATTAACAGCAATAAACCGAACCAAAATTGCAAAATAAAACATGGTAAGCTAGCTACCCGAATTTCGCGTATACAGCCAGCAATTCCGCTAGAAAACTACAGTTTTAAAAAACGATTTCGATCACCCTTTATATTCTAGCCCATGCGCCTTTCGAGTTTGTTCAGCCACCGAAGAATCATAACGCCTGCTGCGGCAGTTGTTTACTTTACTCAAAACTTACGCAGCATCATAGGAACAATTAATAGTTGCTATTACCTACGTAAACCCAACAGTTACTATATCATATTTGCTGCTCAACATAGTGTTAGTAAAACTTGTCGTATATATGTTGTGAAAAGACAATAATGCAAATCAGTATGCTGCAAAAATTACTGCTTTCCAACGCAGATAAATAAAAAGCTGAAACACGGCAAATGGTAAAATTAAGGTTTTGAAGTATTGCAAAATACCGCTACAAAGTAGAATTAAATTTAAAGTAGTGATAATAATTGTTATCCAACAAATCTGCTAAAAGCGCAAGCTCAGCAAGAACATGATTGGCTTCTACTTAGACCACTGTACCAATCTGAATGCAAATTTTAATACCTATCAAAAGTTTCAGTATTCAATGACCGGGTTGACTGTGATCAAGGTTTTGAAGTATTGCAAAATAGCGCTACAAAGTAGAATTAAATTTAAAGTAGTGATAATAATTGTTATCCAAGAAATCTGCTAAAAGCGCAAGCTCAGCAAGAACATGCTTGGCTTCTACTTAGACCGCTGTGCCAATCTGAATGCAAATTTTAATACCTATCAAAAGTTTCAGTATTCAATGACCGGGTTGACTGTGATCAAGGTTTTGAAGTATTGCAAAATAGCGCTACAAAGTAGAATTAAATTTAAAGTAGTGATAATAATTGTTATCCAAGAAATCTGCTCAAAGCGCAAGCTCAGCAAGAACATGCTTGGCTTCTACTTAGACCACTGTGCCAATCTGAATGCAAATTTTAATACCTATCAAAAGTTTCAGTATTCAATGACCGGGTTGACTGTGATCAAGGTTTTGAAGTATTGCAAAATAGCGCTACAAAGTAGAATTAAATTTAAAGTAGTGATAGGAATTGTTATCCAACAAATCTGCTAAAAAAGCGCAAGCTTAGAAGAAACATGCTTGGCTTTGACTTAGACCACTGTGCCAATCTGAATGCAAATTTTAATACCTATCAAAAGTTTCAGTATTCAATGACCGGGTTGACTGTGATCAAGGTTTTGAAGTATTGCAAAATAGCGCTACAAAGTAGAATTAAATTTAAAGTAGTGATAATAATTGTTATCCAACAAATCTGCTAAAAGCGCAAGCTCAGCAAGAACATGTTGCTTCACTTAGACCACTGTGCCAATCTGAATGCAAATTTTAATACCTATCAAAAGTTTCATTATCCAATGAACGACGTTGACTGTGATCAAGGTTTTGAAGTATTGCAAAATACCGCTACAAAGTAGAATTAAATTTAAAGTAGTGATAATAATTGTTATCCAAGAAATCTGCTAAAAGCGCAAGCTCAGCAAGAACATGCTTGGCTTCTACTTAGACCACTGTGCCAATCTGAATGCAAATTTTAATACCTATCAAAAGTTTCATATTTTCAATGACCTGGTTGACTGTGATCAAGGTTTTGAAGTATTGCAAAATAGCGCTACAAAGTAGAATTAAATTTAAAGTAGTGATAATAATTGTTATCCAAGAAATCTGCTAAAAGCGCAAGCTCAGCAAGAACATTCTTGGCTTCTACTTAGACCACTGTGCCAATCTGAATGCAAATTTTAATACCTATCAAAAGTTTCAGTATTCAATGACCGGGTTGACTGTGATCAAGGTTTTGAAGTATTGCAAAATAGCGCTACAAAGTAGAATTAAATTTAAAGTAGTGATAATAATTGTTATCCAAGAAATCTGCTAAAAGCGCAAGCTCAGCAAGAACATGCTTGGCTTCTACTTAGACCACTGTGCCAATCTGAATGCAAATTTTAATACCTATCAAAAGTTTCAGTATTCAATGACCGGGTTGACTGTGATCAAGGTTTTGAAGTATTGCAAAATAGCGCTACAAAGTAGAATTAAATTTAAAGTAGTGATAGAATCTGTTATCCAACAAATCTGCTAAAAGCGCAAGCTCAGCAAGAACATGCTTGGCTTCTACTTAGACCACTGTGCCAATCTGAATGCAAATTTTAATACCTATCAAAAGTTTCATTATCCAATGAACGACGTTGACTGTGATCAAGGTTTTGAAGTATTGCAAAATACCGCTACAAAGTAGAATTAAATTTAAGTAGTGATAAATTGTTATCCAACAAATCTGCTAAAAGCGCAAGCTCAGCAAGAACATGCTTGGCTTCTACTTAGACCACTGTGCCAATCTGAATGCAAATTTTAATACCTATCAAAAGTTTCATTATCCAATGAACGACGTTGATGATATTGCAGGTTTTGAAGTATTGCAAAATACCGCTACAAAGTAGAATTAAATTTAAAGTAGTGATAATAATTGTTATCCAAGAAATCTGCTAAAAGCGCAAGCTCAGCAAGAACATGCTTGGCTTTGACTCAGACCACTGTGCCAATCTGAATGCAAATTTCCATACCTATCAAAAGTTTCAGTATTGAATGACCGGGTTGACTGGTGATCAAGGTTTTGAATTGTATCGCAAAATAGCACTACAAAGTAGAATTAAATTGAAAGTAGTGATAATAATTGTTATCCAACAAATCTGTGAAGCGCAAGCTCAGCAAGAACATTCTTGGCTTCTACTTAGACCACTGTGCCAATCTGAATGCAAATTTTAATACCTATCAAAAGTTTCAGTATTCAATGACCGGGTTGACTGTGATCAAGGTTTTGAAGTATTGCAAAATAGCGCTACAAAGTAGAATTAAATTTAAAGTAGTGATAATAATTGTTATCCAAGAAATCTGCTCAAAGCGCAAGCTCAGCAAGAACATGCTTGGCTTCTACTTAGACCACTGTGCCAATCTGAATGCAAATTTTAATACCTATCAAAAGTTTCAGTATTCAATGACCGGGTTGACTGTGATCAAGGTTTTGAAGTATTGCAAAATAGCGCTACAAAGTAGAATTAAATTTAAAGTAGTGATAATAATTGTTATCCAACAAATCTGCTAAAAGCGCAAGCTCAGCAAGAACATGCTTGGCTTCTACTTAGACCACTGTGCCAATCTGAATGCAAATTTTAATACCTATCAAAAGTTTCATTATCCAATGAACGACGTTGACTGTGATCAAGGTTTTGAAGTATTGCAAAATAGCGCTACAAAGTAGAATTAAATTTAAAGTAGTGATAATAATTGTTATCCAAGAAATCTGCTAAAAGCGCAAGCTCAGCAAGAACATGCTTGGCTTCTACTTAGACCACTGTGCCAATCTGAATGCAAATTTTAATACCTATCAAAAGTTTCAGTATTCAATGACCGGGTTGACTGTGATCAAGGTTTTGAAGTATTGCAAAATAGCGCTACAAAGTAGAATTAAATTTAAAGTAGTGATAATAATTGTTATCCAAGAAATCTGCTAAAAGCGCAAGTCTTAGAAGAAACATGCTTGGCTTCTACTTAGACCACTGTGCCAATCTGAATGCAAATTTTAATACCTATCAAAAGTTTCATTATCCAATGAACGACGTTGACTGTGATCAAGGTTTTGAAGTATTGCAAAATAGCGCTACAAAGTAGAATTAAATTTAAAGTAGTGATAATAATTGTTATCCAACAAATCTGCTAAAAGCGCAAGCTCAGCAAGAACATGCTTGGCTTCTACTTAGACCACTGTGCCAATCTGAATGCAAATTTTAATACCTATCAAAAGTTTCATTATCCAATGAACGACGTTGACTGTTATCAAGGTTTTGAAGTATTGCAAAATAGCGCTACAAAGTAGAATTAAATTTAAAGTAGTGATAATAATTGTTATCCAAGAAATCTGCTAAAAGCGCAAGCTCAGCAAGAACATGCTTGGCTTCTACTTAGACCGCTGTGCCAATCTGAATGCAAATTTTAATACCTATCAAAAGTTTCAGTATTCAATGACCGGGTTGACTGTGATCAAGGTTTCGTAAGTATTGCAAAATAGCGCTACAAAGTAGAATTAAATTTAAAGTAGTGATAATAATTGTTATCCAACAAATCTGCTAAAAGCGCAAGCTCAGCAAGAACATGCTTGGCTTCTACTTAGACCACTGTGCCAATCTGAATGCAAATTTTAATACCTATCAAAAGTTTCATTATCCAATGAACGACGTTGACTGTGATCAAGGTTTTGAAGTATTGCAAAATAGCGCTACAAAGTAGAATTAAATTTAAAGTAGGATAATAATTGTTATCCAGAACTTGCTAAAGCGCAAGCTCAGCAAGAACATGCTTGGCTTCTACTTAGACCGCTGTGCCAATCTGAATCTGAAATTCAATACCAATCAAAGTTTCAGTATTCAATGACCGGGTTGACTGTGATCAAGGTTTTGAAGTATTGCAAAATAGCGCTACAAAGTAGAATTAAATTTAAAGTAGTGATAATAATTGTTATCCAACAAATCTGCTAAAAGCGCAAGCTCAGCAAGAACATGCTTGGCTTCTACTTAGACCACTGTGCCAATCTGAATGCAAATTTTAATACCTATCAAAAGTTTCATTATCCAATGAACTACGTTGACTGTGATCAAGGTTTTGAAGTATTGCAAAATAGCGCTACAAAGTAGAATTAAATTTAAAGTAGTGATAATAATTGTTATCCAACAAATCTGCTAAAAGCGCAAGCTCAGCAAGAACATGCTTGGCTTCTACTTAGACCACTGTGCCAATCTGAATGCAAATTTTAATACCTATCAAAAGTTTCATTATCCAATGAACGACGTTGACTGTGATCAAGGTTTTGAAGTATTGCAAAATAGCGCTACAAAGTAGAATTAAATTTAAAGTAGTGATAATAATTGTTATCCAACAAATCTGCTAAAAGCGCAAGCTCAGCAAGAACATGCTTGGCTTCTACTTAGACCACTGTGCCAATCTGAATGCAAATTTTAATACCTATCAAAAGTTTCATTATCCAATGAACGACGTTGACTGTGATCAAGGTTTTGAAGTATTGCAAAATAGCGCTACAAAGTAGAATTAAATTTAAAGTAGTGATAATAATTGTTATCCAACAAATCTGCTAAAAGCGCAAGCTCAGCAAGAACATGCTTGGCTTCTACTTAGACCACTGTGCCAATCTGAATGCAAATTTTAATACCTATCAAAAGTTTCATTATCCAATGAACGACGTTGACTGTGATCAAGGTTTTGAAGTATTGCAAAATAGCGCTACAAAGTAGAATTAAATTTAAAGTAGTGATAATAACTGTTATCCAACAAATCTGCTAAAAGCGCAAGCTCAGCAAGAACATGCTTGGCTTCTACTTAGACCACTGTGCCAATCTGAATGCAAATTTTAATACCTATCAAAAGTTTCATTATCCAATGAACTACGTTGACTGTGATCAAGGTTTTGAAGTATTGCAAAATAGCGCTACAAAGTAGAATTAAATTTAAAGTAGTGATAATAATTGTTATCCAACAAATCTGCTAAAAGCGCAAGCTCAGCAAGAACATGCTTGGCTTCTACTTAGACCACTGTGCCAATCTGAATGCAAATTTTAATACCTATCAAAAGTTTCATTATCCAATGAACGACGTTGACTGTGATCAAGGTTTTGGAAGTATTGCAAAAAATTGCTACAAAGTAGAATTAAATTTAAAGTAGTGATAATAATTGTTATCCAACAAATCCGCCAAAGTGAAAGCTCAGCAAGAAACATGCTTGGCTTCTACTTAGA
>JASANE010014828.1:0-45206 GCA_030248225.1 Trileptium ribeirensis
GATAAGCCATAGGTGTGACACAAATGGGAATTGAATTTGTTGACTGACGTCTATTAGTTTATTGATGGATTTAATTGAAAGGCACTAGAAGCACTTTGAGTTCAAATGAACATTAATTTATAATCTGCTGGGGGATAAGCCATAGGTGTGACACAAATGGGAATTGAATTTGTTGACTGACGTCTATTAGTTTATTGATGGATTTAATTGAAAGGCACTAGAAGCACTTTGAGTTCACATGAACATTAATTTATAATCTGCTGGGGGATAAGCCATTGGTGTGACACCAATGGGAATTGAATTTGTTGACTGACGTCTATTAGTTTATTGATGGATTTAATTGAAAGGCACTAGAAGCACTTTGAGTTCAAATGAACATTAATTTATAATCTGCTGGGGGATAAGCCATAGGTGTGACACAAATGGGAATTGAATTTGTTGACTGACGTCTATTAGTTTATTGATGGATTTAATTGAAAGGCACTAGAAGCACTTTGAGTTCACATGAACATTAATTTATAATCTGCTGGGGGATAAGCCATAGGTGTGACACAAATGGGAATTGAATTTGTTGACTGACGTCTATTAGTTTATTGATGGATTTAATTGAAAGGCACTAGAAGCACTTTGAGTTCAAATGAACATTAATTTATAATCTGCTGGGGGATAAGCCATAGGTGTGACACAAATGGGAATTGAATTTGTTGACTGACGTCTATTAGTTTATTGATGGATTTAATTGAAAGGCACTAGAAGCACTTTGAGTTCACATGAACATTAATTTATAATCTGCTGGGGGATAAGCCATTGGTGTGACACCAATGGGAATTGAATTTGTTGACTGACGTCTATTAGTTTATTGATGGATTTAATTGAAAGGCACTAGAAGCACTTTGAGTTCAAATGAACATTAATTTATAATCTGCTGGGGGATAAGCCATAGGTGTGACACAAATGGGAATTGAATTTGTTGACTGACGTCTATTAGTTTATTGATGGATTTAATTGAAAGGCACTAGAAGCACATTGAGTTCAAATGAACATTAATTTATAATCTGCTGGGGGATAAGCCATAGGTGTGACACAAATGGGAATTGAATTTGTTGACTGACGTCTATTAGTTTATTGATGGATTTAATTGAAAGGCACTAGAAGCACTTTGAGTTCAC
This sequence comes from Trileptium ribeirensis, assembly GCA_030248225.1. NCBI lineage: Eukaryota > Metazoa > Nematoda > Enoplea > Enoplida > Thoracostomopsidae > Trileptium > Trileptium ribeirensis. Next base: position 1,170 of record JASANE010014828.1, read on the forward strand.
ATGAACATTAATTTATAATCTGCTGGGCGCCGGAAAGCCCAAGGACCCAAGGAATTGAATTTACTGACGTCTATTAGTTTTATTGATGGATTTAATTGAAAGGCACTAGAAGCACTTTGTTTATGAACATTAATTTATAATCTGCTGGGGGATAAGCCATAGGTGTGACACAAATGACAAAATGGAATTGAATTTGTTGACTGACGTCTATTAGTTTATTGATGGATTTAATTGAAAGGCACTAGAAGCACTTTGAGTTCAAATGAACATTAATTTATAATCTGCTGGGGGGATAAGCCATAGGTGTGACACAAATGGGAATTGAATTTGTTGACTATAATAAAGAAACAAAATTATAATTGTGGATAAACATAGACACAAAAGAAATTATTAATAGCATACTAAATATATTAAGAAACCAACCACACATAACAAATTATAACCAAACCAACACAATGACGTCTATTAGTTTATTGATGGATTTAATTGAAAGGCACTAGAAGCACTTTGAGTTCACATGAACATTAATTTATAATCTGCTGGGGATAAACCATAGGTGTGACACAAATGGGAATTGAATTTGTTGACTGACGTCTATTAGTTTATTGATGGATTTAATTGAAAGGCACTAGAAGCACTTTGAGTTCACATGAACATTAATTTATAATCTGCTGGGGGATAAGCCATAGGTGTGACACAAATGGGAATTGAATTTGTTGACTGACGTCTATTAGTTTATTGATGGATTTAATTGAAAGGCACTAGAAGCACTTTGAGTTCACATGAACATTAATTTATAATCTGCTGGGGATAAACCATAGGTGTGACACAAATGGGAATTGAATTTGTTGACTGACGTCTATTAGTTTATTGATGGATTTAATTGAAAGGCACTAGAAGCACTTTGAGTTCACATGAACATTAATTTATAATCTGCTGGGGGATAAGCCATAGGTGTGACACAAATGGGAATTGAATTTGTTGACTGACGTCTATTAGTTTATTGATGGATTTAATTGAAAGGCACTAGAAGCACTTTGAGTTCACATGAACATTAATTTATAATCTGCTGGGGGATAAGCCATAGGTGTGACACAAATGGGAATTGAATTTGTTGTCGTACACGCATAATCTAAGCAGCTTTGCACTAAACGTGATTTCTGTAAAATTAGTTAATGCATACAACACATATTCTGTTACCAATAATGTTATATAAAGTTTACATAAAGTAAAATGGCCAAAAAAGATGATTTACAGCAAAAATGAAATGAGGTGTACATTTATAAAAATACGAAATCGCTAGAACCCATAAAGAGAAACAATTTGAGCTCCCGGTTCAACCAATCCGACCATTTGTTGCGGAGTTATGGCGATTGAAAGCTAGATCATGAACTATTTGCATTAATTATGTGATCTTAAATGATACAGGCTCTACTACATACAGTAGGGCGGAATATTGGGTATTGATCGTCCTATCTGAGCAATGCCGATTTTAAAAGTTTTTTGATTCTTGAATCATCGCTGTGTATTTGCAGTTACCATATTATTGTATGGGATTACAACGTTTATTTACGCTAAACTTGATGACACATTTATAAAATGAGCAACAACGACTGGTCAAATTAATCAAAATCTTCAACTTGATTGTGACTTAAATTCTTAGCAACACGGTTCGGCACATTTTTCAGGAAAAATTCTATTTTATATATTTTACCATTTTCGTTAAATTATTAAAATCAATTTTAAAAATTCATTAAATTATTAAAATATATAATTTTCAATTGCTACTTCTGTATTAACTCCGAAGCTAATTCACGGAAGTGGCCGATTTTACGAAAATTGGGAGGAGTGCAAGCCTTTGGTTCTATCTCTCACGTTGCAACTTTGTACTAATCTATATTAATGTTTTCAAGTCTAAAGTTCAAACTCTTCAGATACTTGTTTCTGCCCCTTTAAGCCTAAATTATGTTATGTTAAAGCGTTAATCGTAGTTGTAACGGCGGTAAGCATAAAATCTTAGCGTGCGAGCGCTAGCTTATAAATATTTAACACAATTTACTTCAAATAACGAATAATTTAGAAATAACTATTCACATGTACTTGAAATAGATACAGGGTGAATTTTTAGATAGATCAATTCTGGTACAAATTCTGTAGATGCTTGAAATAGATACAGAGTGTATTTTTAGATAGATCAACTCTGGTACAAATTCTGTAGATACTTGAAATAGATACAGGGTGAATTTTTAGATAGATCAATTCTGGTACAAATTCTGTAGATACTTGAAATAGATACAGAGTGAATATTTAGATAGATCAATTCTGGTACTAATTCTGTTAAAACTATATTGCGCCAGCATAAAAACTGGAACCCTTCTGAAATAACTGTAGACACACTAGAACTGAACAGAAGCAAGCAGAATCAGAAAATAGGAATCAGATTTTGCACACGCAGAATTAGAAAAACTCGCGCATACATTAAAGGAATTCGAGAAAAGCACGTACAAAACGTGTGTTGTATTTGAATCGGTTTTTAAAGTATTACAAGTCAAAATCTGTAATTACTTCATAGCCATACGCATACATTATTTCGGCGAACGAAGCTGTACCACCATTGCCCACTTGTCAACGAGGCTATCTTAACTATATGCGGATGCGTTTTCGCGATTTTTATAAAACAGAAAGATATTTGTTTTTATAGATAAATATTTTCCGTTTATTGGTGGTGTTCTTACTTATGCATTTTCTATTGTTTGACAAAGCAACAAACGCGCATTTTAAAAGCGCAAGTCCAATTAATCATCCTTTTCGATCATAGTGTACCAGCTGTTTCATATATCTTATAAATGTTGGAAAGGAAATACTAGAGATTCTATGGTACCTAGGCAACTGGCTTATGCTGCGTTCACGTTATAACGTCCCCACTGCTTGGAACTATATCATTCTGTTATCGCGACCTTACCGTATTGACAGTAAGTGTCACAACCATATCGTAAATCAATTCCTGAGGGTATTCGACATTAGCTAGTACTCTTTTCGTTTACGATGTTGCATGCACTCTTAGCAAATATTATTTCTCTAATTGCAGTAAAACACACTGTTCGTAGCTAATGCGGTGTATTATTCAATTGTGTTGTTAGCTTCATGAAAATTTCGATATTTGAATCTAGAAAAGAAAACATGCCTCATACCATTAATAAAACTATGAGAAAAACACGCTTTCGTTGGAGATAGCAACATCCCTAGCTAACTACCCTTGAAACAAATTTATGAAAAACACGGTGGTGTCTAAGATACCCAGTTGCCGTGGGTGTTCCATAAAATGTGGGGGGCATAGGTTTCAGCCTTGTAGACATTTTAACGTGAACGACGCTTTGCTGCGTATTATTGCGTATTACAGACCCGGCAGTTAACGCAAATAAGTTGGATATTATTATGAGAATTATATAACAGTTGATAATAGATAACAGTTGGATATTCTTATGAGAATTTGATAGCTGATTTTCTCACGAAAGTTGTGCAACAAACTGAGCTTAATATGGAAAATATTTTGTGCCGCTTGAAACTTGATCAATTTGCTTACCGATGGTTTAAGAGCTTCCTAACAGTATATGAAAATTAGGTGTACGTTAGGACGATATTTTAAAAGAGTACATTGCATGTTCCCAAAAATTGACGAACAACGGAAACTTGATACGAAAAGTTGACTTGTGCATGAAAGTTTGACGTATACTTTACATTTAAAATTAGATATAAATATCCTATCATGGCACATAATTTTACGACACACATTTTACGAAAGTTAATAAATAAAGTAAACTTGACTGGATGTTTACTTCACATACGATACATGAAAAGATCCACGAGCGATGATTCATTGGACCAGCCGGGATTCGACCCCGGAACTCTAGCTTGCAATACTAGCGCGCTACCATTACACCACATTCCCAGATAACAGCGTGTTCAGCTACGTTATATATGCTAGTGTAGTGAGATGCTACATACATATTAAAATATAATGTTCCGCAAAAAAAGTCGGCGTCATTTAATTATTATGAATTTTTGTCCTGATGTGCGAACCGCGCAATCATTTTAAGATCCAGTTCCAACACTGATATCGCCTGCCAATATGAAAAAAAACAAAAAACATCGCTTTTATAGTGACTTGAAAACATTCTTGGATCTGGCAAATATTAAATGAATACGTCGTCCACCTGTCGTATTAGCTTGTGTTCTTAAACTACAATTATAGGAATTTGGCGTAACATTCCATGCAAAAACGGATGATTTCTTTCATATGCACATTCAGTGAGCGATGTATTGCCTATTTATTACATAATACCATAATATTACTTCTATTCCTTTGTACAAAATACAATACAGTATTATATTTTATACGTTATTACTAAATTTGCATGAAATTTGATGCTATTACTTGTTATGCAGTGTTCTACAACCTCAAGCCGCCAACACGAGCCGAACTCGGGTCTTACAAGTGAAGCCTGCGTGCGCAAACTACTGAGCTATCTAGGAGCTGCTGCTTGGTGTTTTAACTAGCATTTGCAATGCAAATGAATGACAACTCACGTGCAAACAGACATCATACGATAAACTTGTTAACAGTTCACACTGTAAATTGTTTACATTGGTGGACAATGAGCATTATAAATGAACACCAGCATTTATATCCGACCAGTTGTAACCTTTGACGTAAATGCAATATGTAGGTACTTATCTTTTGGTTAGCATAACGCAACTAGTGCACATGAAATAAGAAAAAACTCCTACATGAGCGAACGGGGCTATTATTATATTTTAAGGTTGATAAGTAATAAAAATAGCCAATCAATTTGCTAAAAAGAGTCCTAATTTTGTTCTTTTGGATGTTCAGTTTTCAAAGTTTAAGTGTTCATTTATATCTTCAAGTGTTACGAGCGAGCGTGTTGTCAAATTAGCATATTACTCTGAATTTAGTTGTTTCACATCTATCACGCAAATGTCTAACAATTTAATAAGTATTGTTTTAATTGTTTTTGTGGCTGTATGTAAATTATTTTTATACAACGCAAGCATTTCAACTTTCAGTCCGTATACAAATAAAGGAACTAAAATGTTTAAGTATTTGAATAGCAAATTAGAATTTTTCCCAAATGTTTTTATTTTAATATATTTCTACCAAAAACATCTTTCCAATGACCATCTCCTGGATCATATTTATGGCATATAGAATTGTGTGTCAAACTTTTTCCCATGGGATTATTCTTTTATTTTACCCATTTTTTTGTTAACTGAAATCCGCTCTCTTATGATATTCACGTGAAAGCAAAAGAATGACGCATATCTATGGTATATAGAATACACTGAGATTGAAATGTCTCAGGCTAAATTGTTTCTTTGACATTTCGTTCACTGAAATCATGCCTATAATGATATTAACCTGGAAACACATAAATGAAGTATATATGGAATATGTAATTGTATCTTAAAAATATTGTCGAAAAAAGTTATTCTTTTATGTTCTCTACGTTAATTATCTTTCGTCCCATAATAGTCACTTGGAATAGCACAAATGACACATATCTGACGCATATAATAATTTAAATATGAAATTAAAATTTGAAGCGTCTGACGTATTTATTTTGTGGTGTGTCATGAAGCCACCATGTATTGATTAAATGGATATGTATGTATGCTATATTTTAGACAAATGTCCTTTTGTTGCTCTGCTTCTTCTCTAAAAATCGCATAAAGACGACTATTTTTAATAGTTTTGTTCTGATTTTGTCCGTGGTAGTATAATTTTTAATTCGGAATGTTTTATACAGATGCTTGTACACGAAAAATATACATGCCATACATAAAACTTATGTATATTCCAATATATTTTAATATATAAAGTAAATACATATTATGAACACATGATCACCACATTACATTCTTCGCAGTTATACATGTATGTGTATAAAAACATGCATCTATCTGTATGGCAATATACATATACAGGGCTATATCTATGCACATGTATTTACAGACATGTATGACAAAGCTGTGTCTATTTCAAATGACATATTATATTATATATATTATCATATATATATAATTATTTATATATTTATAATATATATTATATTTATATATATATTATATTTATATATATATAAACGGTTTATCGTAGCAGTATTTATGTAATGGAAAGATATATTAAAACTGATCATATTTCAACAGATACAGTGAAGCTGACTGCGATGACGATGTGAAATGATATCGAAATGGCTTTGATGCATTTAATTTAGCCAGAATTTCCAGTTGCAATGAAACGCCTGTTTGTTTTTAAAGAAAGCATCTCGCTTTTTTATACTATTTACTGCACGGTGTCTATTTGAAACAACTGCTCTTATAGAACCAAGAAGGCCGTTAGCGGATGTTACGCCACGGGATACGGCTTTACTTTTGCAAAATAATGTTATTTTATAGGACCAGAAAAATATTTGGAAGGGTCTATATAACCTGGTGTATGGCTCTAAACTCTTACGTATCATAGTTATTCAACAATACCGTGCTGGTTAAGACTACATCTACGTCTTATTACTGTGCCTTAATTTTAGGATAAAGATTACTGCAAACAGTCTCGCAAACGTGGTACGACTACCTCAGCTTGTTTGGTCAAACTGATGTTCTTGTAAATTATAGTGGTATACAACGATATATATTTACTATATATATTTAGTCAGTGCAAGCCGTTCGTCCGAAAACAATATTATAAGCTGGGGCGTTTGTTGTTTGAAAACTTTTCTATTGTGAAATTTGCTATCGGTCAAGCGACAGCTGGTAACCATTGGTTGTCGTGTTTTCGTTCCGAGTAAGGTACTCGCTGACTTAAAGACTCTTTTAGGTTTTGATGATAAATAAGATAGGTGCACCTGCTGTTGCTGACGAATTTACTGGTTTACTAAACTATTGGATTGTTCTCAATTGCAATTTTTATAAGTAGTTTTACTACCTGTTATACCAAGCGGTTTTTCTAAAACTGGCACAGTTTCTGCAGCAGTTTTCTAAAAGTGACACAGTTTCTGCAACAGTTTTTCTAATAGTGACACAGTTTCTGTAGCAGTTTTTCTAAAAGTGGCACAGTTTCTGCGGCAGTTTTTAATATGACTCCATTTTTGTAGCAGTTTTGTTATATTTGCCGCACTGTGTAGTGAAAGCACACAACTCTCTGTGAACGCTGCATTATATAAATCACATGGGCTTGAGATAAGCCTTATTATCAGGCAAAGTACATCGATCGAGACACTGTTTACGTTTAGTTTGCACATCTCAGCTTGACTTCGACGTTTAACCTTATCGACAAGCTGGCTTGCACATACATCTATGTAGAACTGTTATTAATAATATTTTGCGTTTTCATCAATAAAATTGTTTATAACAACGCTTTAGCAATCAATGTGCCAAAGATTAATTTAAGCAATGATCTGCTGTATTTTAAATTCATTCATTCAGAAAACGTACCATTTTGTCTTTATACATGTGACACTGTGCAAAACATTTCTGAGCATCGTGACTGGAAATTGAAATCTGTGATACGTCATTTCGGCTATCATAACCTTTTATCTACAATTCTTTGATACAAATTTAGTTCATGAACTTCTTCTGGGTTTCGATTGTATATTTTGTGGGACTATTAATTGAAGATTTGGATTGTGCTTCCACCCCCCCCCAACAAAAACGAAATGTACAAAACAAGTAAATATGGGAAAATAATTTCTGAGTCCACATTTATAGTCATTAGTGCCTAATCACATTTTTACTATAAAAGTTATAACTAAAGCACCTTCCGCAATCCCACGGCTTTTCCTATTTTACACATTGAGCCGGCTGCCCGTAGTACCGTTGGTTTCAATAAAAACTTTTACTAAAGTTGGTGTAAAGTCTCGCTGCGCACAAATTTGACTTTCATATTTATGTTTGTGTCTGCTTGTACAACAGTCGTAACGTGAGTTAACATGGCTGGTTTGATGTGCCTTAGCCTCATTGTGCATCACAATTTTTCATGTACGGTCGCATTGTGTATCAAAAGTATCGATGTAAACCTATAGTTTCAATATTTCCTAGTCAAGTTGAGCTATTTTGACGTCTGTCAAATGGTAAGCGGTAATGGCTCAGTAAACGTTGGGATATAGTCTGCCAAATGGCTAAAGCATGAAAATATAAGCCTGTAATAGAATACAAATGGAGTGAGCATAAACTGTAGTTTATAATAACGACAAAATAATGTCTATATACAGCTACTGCGAAAACGGGGTCTTTTGATTTGTCGATGGAGATTCAGAATCCTGCCTCTGGACAAAAAAGACGTCGAAACGTAACAAAACTGAGTTTAACATATTGACCACGTCGGTACTAACGAGAATGGTACACAGAATATTGAACTCATCTTAAATACAACGCCTAATTAAATCCAAAATCACCACGATATGAGCAGAAATGTTTCCTGAAATTAACCTGAAACTGTTTCCTGTTTCCTGAACCATATAAATCCGAACATTCTATAATTACACAGGGTTATAAACCATAAGGATTATGAAATTGAAATATTGGTAAAATGTTAATTATTATCTTATGTGCGATCTATATCTGAAATCTTCAACTTCATTGGTAACGAAAGTTTTACTATTATTAATGCAGGCAAACTATGCAAAGTTTACGTTGTAAATCGCCCGCCATGCAGAAGCTTTGTCCACGTACAGCCTGCGTAACAACATCAGCTACATAGTGCACAGTACACAACAAATTTTTTTAAAATAAATTTACACGGTGTCCAGGACTCCGTCGACTTCAACGTATGGCATCGTGGACACGGTAAAATAGCATCCAATGACGACGACATCATTCGAGATTATTTTTCGCCGTTACAACAGTGCAATGTGGCGTCAGATTTCTCATTACTATTAATACTTTCAACGATAAGATGTAGGGGATTATATGAATAGGCTTCTGTAATCTGAAATCTGTGTGTTTTCCCGTCATTTTAAAACCAACTTAAAGTATAGTTTGTTGAGGACATGGTACATTGTGTCTGTGACAATGACATTTTCGTGCTAGATAGTATGACCTTTTCAGTACCGCATACCCAGTTATGCTAGTGATCATTACAGAGACAAAACTTCCATCTGGTGGGCAATTAAATAACGTAAACGCCGCACTTCGTTAGTCTGCAGATGTATTTTAGTGTGACATTTTCCAGTTTGAATTTCTGAACACGGTTTGCTATTGAACTAAACTTTATTTTATAGCTTGCGTAACATCTATATTTATCGACTGCATATGTTTATTTATACTTTTATTAATATATATATAATGTATACGTGTATATACATACAAATAATAAAATATGTATTTATATATTTTTATATAAAGTTATCTGTAAATAAGTATATATGACATGTCCCCACCGACGGGGCGTGCCGTTGCTTTGTCCAGTTTTCTCCAAGTCAAATTATGATATATATTTATATATGTTTAATTATAATATGTATACATGAGAAGAATAAGTGAAAATTATAATTGACTTTAATTCCATATTTTAGCAGACTGGCTGTTTATTGCATTTTCCTAATGCGATTTATATTACAGTCTTCTACAAACGCGACCACTGTTGGCTGGTTCAACTTAGAATATATAAATATATAGGTATATTATAATATGTATAAATACATGAGAAGAATAAGTGAAAACTATAATTGACTTTAATTCCATATTTTAGCAGACTGGCTGTTTATTGCATTTTCCTAATGCGACTTATATTGCAGTCTTCTACAAACGCGACCACTGTTGGCTGGTTCAACTTAGAATATATAGATATATAGGTATATTATAATATGTATAAATACATGAGAAGAATAAGTGAAAACTATAATTGACTTTAATTCCATATTTTATCAGACTGAAGTTACATGTTTATTGCATTTTCCTAAATGCTATTTATATTGCAGTCTTCTACAAACGCGACCACTGTTGGCTGGTTCAACTTAGAATATATAAATATATAGGTATATTATAATATGTATAAATACATGAGAAGAATAAGTGAAAACTATAATTGACTTTAATTCCATATTTTATCAGACTGAAGTTACATGTTTATTGCATTTTCCTAAATGCTATTTATATTGCAGTCTTCTACAAACGCGACCACTGTTGGCTGGTTCAACTTAGAATATATAAATATATAGGTATATTATAATATGTATAAATACATGAGAAGAATAAGTGAAAACTATAATTGACTTTAATTCCATATTTTATCAGACTGAAGTTACATGTTTATTGCATTTTCCTAAATGCTATTTATATTGCAGTCTTCTACAAACGCGACCACTGTTGGCTGGTTCAACTTAGAATATATAAATATATAGGTATATTATAATATGTATAAATACATGAGAAGAATAAGTGAAAACTATAATTGACTTTAATTCCATATTTTATCAGACTGAAGTTACATGTTTATTGCATTTTCCTAAATGCTATTTATATTGCAGTCTTCTACAAACGCGACCACTGTTGGCTGGTTAGCAGTAAAAAGTGGCGTGCGGTTTCGTTCGACTACATTTAGGGTTCACAAACAGCATTCATAGATCGCTATTGATGCATTTTTAAACAAAATTATCATTTTTACGCTTGTTCAATAGCCGCGAGTTTTGTAGCATCGTACAAAAGTTACTTGAATTGTCTATCGATCCCGGGAACGCTCATGATCACGTCCTGACACTGCTAATAAATAAATACGGTATGTGACAAGGCTTTTTACCCAATCGTTCCCAGTGTCGCTGTGGGGAACTCTAGGCACTCAAGCAAACCATAAACAATTGTCAGTTTTAACTTGCCTTAAAGCTATGCCAATTTATGTTTTCTATTGACCCTGTTGAACCAATATTACTGACAAAGATTTATAGTGCAATGCTGGGTTTTATCATATGCTCAGTCCAACTCGCATCTTATGTAGAAAGGGTTAAAAGTTTCACGGTCTGGTCGTATCTTCGTAATAGAGCTATTTAGGCGGACACCGTTAATTATGTTGTAATCGGCGTACTCCGTTATTATGTATAGCTAATTAGGCTCACTCTGTAGGAGAAATGACAGAGGTAGCTTTCTTGAAATCTACACGGCCCGTTTGTTCGAGGCAACAAGTTTTCTAACACATTTACGACACCATCTTTCCGATGAATTTACCAATACGCTATGTGTTCAACTAGCTCCACCTTGTTGAAACTAGACCGGAAAAGCCATGAGTCGGCCTAACTTCACCGGGTACCGGATGGTCAGGTCAGTTGCACGTCTCATAGAAAACAGAATGTACGTAATATTTCGTAGGATTTAATTAATTTATTGGATTGCGCGTTTCCAAGTTGTGCAAACTAAGATATTTTTGTGCTTTTGGAGTTTTTCAACCCAGAAAACATGAATTTATATTATAGGTCCATCCCTTCTCAATGCATTACGCAAAAACTTATCATATAATGCCCGTCTATCAAATTTTACTTAATATGAAATATATGAATAAAAATATGGCGGAGGTGAAGCAGAATGACACCCCATGGAATTGCCCTAAAATTTACACACTTATGTAATTTGAGGTGCCGATCACGAATCTGGCCTCCGTTTCCCTGCCTGGTTCCCGAGATATGACCTATTGAAGTTGGCCCTGTGTTTTTCTGTGCTTGTTCGCTCACTCACTGTAGGTCGACTCGGCAGCCGTCAGTAACTTGATGTGAGAACGCATCGCGTATATTTTTATTTTATTTTTATGCTTTCTTATTGCGACTTGCATTGCTGTTCAGCTATAATTACCAATGCTCAGTTGTTACAATTAATGCGGTGCTTATGCATTTTTATTATGTAAAATAGTGAAGTTTGAAAGTTAACACGAATTCAAACATCTGATCGGTAGTGACGAGCAAACAATAACAATTAGGCTCGGGTAATCCCCAACAAAATGTTCATCCAAGCCTGTTGTGGCTCCCGTCCCAACCGTTCACGCCACATGAATTCATCGCAAAGGGCAGGAACGACTTCACGACAGCCAGCGTACCGAATGGCTCAGTGACGGGTCCCGAATGACATTGGAAAATTGATCATAGAAACAATTTGGGGTATTTTTTGGGGTAAAAACCGAGCCAGTTGGTCTACAATTGCTGCTGTACCACATTTATTACCGGTTGACGGCACACAAACAATATGTTGTAAAACAATGGGTTATTTTGGTGTGAAGCGAAGAAAATTTTCGCTTGTTTTACTTTTTGCTGGGAATGAAACTGTAGGGTCATTAGAAACCGTTCGGTGAAAAAAAAATTTGAATTTCGATCATCAGCTCCGCGTCCACTGACATAAAAAGAAAATAAAAAAACTGTCAAAATACTCCGAATTATTTAAATTCCGATATTGGATGGAGCCGGGTGAGGCACGGGTTAAATATTGCATTTGAAGCTTACCTAACCCTCTCCCAACTGGCATAATCGCCGGCAGCACCTTCTTCGCTTCAGGACACCAATCTCAATTAGACCATTTATACACCCTGCATTGTCAGATTTGAAACGGAACAAATCGTTGATGTCATACACGGTGAAAGCAACAGGGTAGGCAGGTCCAAAAACAGCCATCGACACAAATGCAACTTCGAACAAGAAAAAAGATGCAAACTGAGCATTGGTAATTATAGCTGAACAGCAATGCAAGTCGCAATAAGAAAGCATAAAAATAAAATAAAAATATACGCGATGCGTTCTCACATCAAGTTACTGACGGCTGCCGAGTCGACCTACAGTGAGTGAGCGAACGAGCACAGCAAAACACAGGGCCAACTTCAATAGGTCATATATCGGGAACCAGGGGTCATGCAGGGAAACGGAGGCCAGATTCGTGATCAACGCCCCAAATTACATAAGTGTGTAAATTTTGGGGCAATTCCTTGCCACGTCATTCTGCTTCACCTCCGCCTAAAAATATAATTAAAACATTTCACGAAACAAAAATACAACACTGTAGAACTGGCTAAAATGTCGTTTCTCAATGTGATTTCGCTGATTTTGTGAAGTCTACAACGGTTGGTTGTTCTTCTCCAGGTTCCACTCCTTATTTTTGACGAACAGTTCGCTTTTGTGAAGTAATACAGTTGACGGCTGACAGTACTGTTGGGATCACACAAATATGATTATAACCACCTGTGAAACAAGCGTCTCGCAGGAGATTGCGTTTCAAGTTGACAACCGAGTGGACTTGTGGTTAACTGTCAGCGTTTCTACACAAAATTGTCAGTGGTGCTAAATTCCTTGGCAGGTAATTTAACCCCAGAGGGATAGCTAACATTTTGGGAACATAACGTTATCTCCCCGTGCTAATTAGTCTCTGTATGAATAGTTAACGAGCTCAAAAGTGTCTGCCTGGCAGCAGCTGGATAAATGGATAAAGCTAAAGCCTGGAAGCAGCTGGATAGATAAAGCCTGACAGCAGCTGGATAGATAAAGCCTGACAGCAGCTGGATAGATCAAGCCTGACAGCAGCTGGATAGATAAAGCCTGACAGCAGCTGGATAGATAAAGCCTGACATCAGCTGGATAGATAAAGCCTGACATCAGCTGGATAGATAAACCCTGACATCAGCTAGATAGATAAAGCCTGACAGCAGCTGGATAGATAAAGCCTGACATCAGCTAGATAGATAAAGCCTGACAGCAGCTGGATAGATAAAGCCTGACAGCAGCTGGATAGATAAAGCCTGACAGCAGATAAATAATAAGATAATAATGATTTTTAAACTACTTGCAAAGCGACGTTGTCAATTCCAATTTATTTTTGCCTGTTTTTGCTTATAAATTTACCGCGCGCTCTAGGTGAACGACAGGGGGAGGGGTGGAGGTGGTGTGGCGCCTACGGGAGGGGCATATTTGGCTTGAGATAAGGTCCAACCCTTCTGAGGAAGTAACCCCACCTATCCGCCTCCCCTATCGACACCTAGGACTTAAATATTTAACGGTATTGTATACTTCAATTGTGTTGGAAAGCAGCTGTAAAAACTGTAAGCTAGCAGTTAAACAACCGTGCGCTTTAGGCCTAAAACGAAGCATTATTAGTGCCCTGATTCTAGCTGTGTAATTTATGAAAATATATTTAAACCTGACGCCACGCTAATTACACCAGCAGTGATGAATTTAAACGGGAATGGGAATAGGCGACGCGCCCATTTAGAAATGTTTGCAGGAGACTGTAGCAATAATTTGTTTTACATCGTTCCTTAACTGCTGCTCGTCTAGTAAATGTTTTAGGTCAATCTACGTATTACCTTCTCTACAGCAGTGTAAGTATACACTTGCATAGTATAATAGTCAGCTAACAGCAATAAACCTGAGAATCATCGGCTCGTCTGTCATAAGCTAGAAAAGACAACTATAACGCAAACTGTCATGATTATGTTGCAGTAGTCTGTAACTACACGTGAAAAATTTTGCTAGATAAACCGAGTTTAAATCAAATATTCCGGTTTACTTTTTATGCGATCTTTTCATTCAGCTAAAATATATTATTGGATTATTTTTCAGTGTTGATTACAAGGATCGCCAACGTCATCGCTATTACCGTGGCGAATCCACTGACATCGACAACAAATCATCGTTTGAACAAAAGCAACAACAATCAATCGTGCAGCCGCTGCATAGTACAGATCCAGGGGTTATGTCCGACTCAGCGCTAAATCGTGCGGACCTGATATGCTCTGTTCCGAACGGTGAAAGAGATGCCGTAGCGGGGCGGATAGGTGGTTCGTCGAGTAATAACAACAGACGCTCTCCATCGGCTGGGGTCCCAGGTAATGGTCCGCGGTCCAAACGTTCCATCACTTCGTCAACTGACAACATTACCGAAGATGGAAAACGGCGTCGGAGAAGTATTATGACACGGTTAATGCGGAAATCAAATTCCGAGCGGAATGTTAACGGTAAGTGACGGAATTCCAGGCATGGTTCGGGTCCAGCCATAGTTTCACCTTATATGTTCGTTGTCAGGGCGGTTTGGATAATTTTAAGCATTATGCTTTTAAACCACGTTGTTGTTGCTCAAGAAGTGGTTTGCATTAATGCAACATGTATTTAGGGTTTCAACGTTGCAATTGCAAAATATGGATGGTAATGTTTCAAACGATATACGATATACTTGTTTAAAAGTGGGTACTTAGCATGTAAGTTTTGAAATAGATTACATGGCCATTATCATTTTCCTTTCTATATTTTCACTGTTACGAACATTGCTGCCTGAAAAATGCATTGAGATCTGGAAATTGCGATTGGATTCCTGTCTTGTACACAGTATATAATGCAACGTGCAAAAATCAATGCTCATGCCTGTTATTCTAATACAGAAAGCTCACGAAACGATTATGAGTGTTGGTGAAAATATAATTTTCATATTAATCCTGTATTCCCGGGGGTTCAGATATTAAGTTAAGCGGCGACGGTTTCGTTTGATCTTCAATTATTTAGCAAAACACTTACAGTATGTGACAATCAGGTGGATTTACGGGCTGGTTTATAAATATTTATGATGTATAACATATTGAAATATAGCAATACTTTATTTATATTTATGTTGTTCAGGGGTTTAAAATACTACAATTTTTGAAGTATTTTTCTGTACTAAAGATGTGTTAGAAATTATTTAAAGATGTACGAAATGATAAGAGTTGGTATGTGACATCAATTTGAGAAGTTAAATGATTTCAGCATTTGGAATAGCTGCTGCGTTGTTCGTCTTCGGTATCTGTGGCTGTGATGCACACGAAACGGGAAATCACCACTCGCACCCTTTCTAACTTGAGGACCTTTAATACCTGTTCGAATTACCTACTGGGCACACCTAACGCCGATTATTTCTACATTTGCCACTATTTCTGCTTTAAACACTCTTCTAGCATTCGACCATGAACGAACTTTTGCGTGTGAAGCTTATTTTACATATGAAATCTTTCAGCCATTGAACCGTTCCTGCATCAATCTTACCTTAACGCGACCATCAATATGCTATTTTCAACTAAATAAGAAAAACATTGCCATTAGGTGCTTAAACATTATGCGGCGTTCATGTTATAACGTGATTGAAAATTTGGTTGCTTAGTCCAGGCACAATTGCACTATAATGTACACGTTCTTGCCATTGTTAGTCAATTTAACGCGAATGAGATAACGTCGGCCCCAAAAGATGCCGGCGTTAAAATGTCAATGACAGTAGGGCAAAATATTTGTAACATTTGCAACGAACTAGTGCGGCGTTCACTTTATAATGTCCCTGCTGTTTGGAACATTTGTCCCTCTGTAGTGACGACCCTACCGTATAGATAGTCAGGAAGACACCCATACTGTAAATCAATTTGCGAGGGTGTACGATACACTCCTAGCTACTACATTTTTCTTCACAGTGTCGTACACACCCTTAGCTCTTTAACTCTTTAATTGTAAAGCATACTGTGTGTGACTAATGCGGTTTATTAGTCAACTGTGCTGTTTAGTTTCTTTTAAAATCTCAATATTTGCATCTAGGCCATATGAACGTAGATGAAACAATGCCGCACACTGTAATTATAACTCTAAAAAGACACGGTGTGCTTGACACTGTTGAGAAGGGGCAATACCCTACCTAGCTACCTTTGAAAAATTTATAAAAAAACATCGGGGTGTCTAAGACATGTGCCTGGGTGCCTGACACTGTGTTGTGTACATAGGTTCCAAACTTCGGGGACATTATAACGTGAACACGGCATAGAGGACAGCGATATAATGTTTTCCTCTGCTTCGTAACCTTTTAGTAATAATTATGGACTTTATGGCCGATTACTTTAGCAGAACGATAAATATAACAAATGCCTAACTATTATAATACGGGCTAGTCAGCAGATGATCAGTGTATATCTAAAGAATGCTTTGTTAACTAATATGGAAGCCTGGAATTGATAAGCCGGAGGCATCACTGAATCGTGCTAGTGAGACGTATAGAAAGAATCTTTGAAGCAATTTTAAAGCCTCAAGATTTATGCAATGTGTCAAGCATATTTGTGGTCTTAACCAATTGTTAGAAGATGTATTTATGTAGGTTTCACATAATTTAGTTCGCGATAGCACACAGACACTCTATTCAAGAGTGTAAAGAGACTTGGATCTAATAGGATTTTATCGGACAGAAATATATTTCGTGTTTCGTCAAAAATTATTATACTGATATAGCATTAAGTTTTAAAAATTGTTGCATGAAAGTATTGCAAAATGTGGGTCTAATATTTCAATTATAACGCATGCCATATTTATATTTGTTCGTTTATATTGTTAATTTATAAATATATTAATTTTTAGCAAACCAAGTTTAATAATTTAACTAGTTTATGGGTATATCATAGCTATATGTGTATATAGAGGGTAAGGGCTCATCCTCAAATGCCATATTCTACCTCGAGCTCCGCAACCAAGACCTTCTCAGAGGCGCCGAAAATTTTAGAAATTATGAGCAAAATTACAAAAATCCTAAGGGAAAATTGAGGTTTGGAAAATTATGAGGTAAAATTGACGAGACGTGTGAACATTTTTGATTAGCTTCCTGGTTTACCCCGAATCCACTCGCGAATCATCTCTCTAATCGACAGACCTTGGAACCTATTATACAAGCAGCCTTGGAACCCTTACCTTTATATATGTTTATTTATATGTTAGTTTATACATTCATTTATTTATTTATTCATTATTTATTTATTCACATACATATTTATTCACTTATTTATTGGTAACTCGCATGTGAGGATGAAAGGGAGCGTTTCATTTTAAAGTTATCATTTTGTTCAATCATCACCTGTAACAGGCTGTGTTTAATGTATATACCATCCTAAAACCTCTTGATCCCTGAACCTATTTCAAAACCGTAAAACCTCGTCAACTCTAAGCCCACCGAAAACAACTGGCAGCGCATAGAGTATTTGTACTGGTCTCTAGATAACCAAACCATCGTATTCAGCCTACCGAAAAACCTATATCGTCAATTCTTGATCGCCTGTACGCAATACGTAACCAAACAACCTAAGAGACCATATTCTGGAAATCTGGCTCACTGACCCTAAACCCATTGAAAACCCATGAAGTCATAAAATATGCACCGTGGACGCTAGATAAACAAATCATTATATTCAAGTCTATGAAATACCTATATATAGACCATTGTTGATGATCTGTAACGCAATGCATAATCAGACAAATGAAAACGCGCTACATTTTGGAAATCGGGTTCAACAACAACAACATAGTTTATTACCGGTTAAGCCAGCCTTATTACATAGAACTCTTATGTATTGTCCATACTCACACTGTCCATGTGAGATATAGACCAGATGAAAGATCCTGTTATACAAAAATAATAGACTGACATGCGGTAAATAAACAGATAAGATCGGAAAAAGCATAGAGCCATTTACAGGTGATCAAAAGTTGAAACGATAATAGTGACAACACTAAATAGCTACTGCCCGTAGAGATGCATGTACCATTTGGGAATTATATAAAAGTAAGATTTTTGAAAAAAAAATTTGAAAGTCACTGTTTAGGTCCGACGGCCAAAACCCCTTAAACCCACATGAAAAGATATAATATAGTCAGGTTAGACTCTAGATAGCAAAATCGTTGTATTTAGCCTGCGTGATAACGTAATATGCACTCATTGTAAGGTAAAAACAGCAATATCATGGCGAAATTTGAAAAATCGCTATTTATGGCAAAGGGTCGATGAACCATCCCAAAGAGTGGTCTCACAAACAGATCGTAGTTCGAAAAGTTATAGATCTCGATGAGCTAATTCTGCATTGCAGTCTCCATTTTCGATGTCAAACCTGTGTTGCGAGATATGGTTGCGAAAGTATTGTACCCATATGGCCATATTTAACAAAGAGCCCTTAAAAACCTATTTTTTAGCGATTTTGACATGGAACATGAGGTCAGACCTGTTCGCGTTGAACTAAAGAAACATAGCGTCGGTACTTTTGCTATCGAAGAAAAAAATTGTGGAAATTCGCCCATCCGAAAATGAGTTATGAATGACAGCGACGGACAAAAAAGTTTCCATGATTTTTCCTCGAGGAAACTCTGCTGGCGCCATTCCTATTAATTGATTCATTTATATATTTTAA
Organism: Trileptium ribeirensis; assembly: GCA_030248225.1. Lineage (NCBI taxonomy): Eukaryota > Metazoa > Nematoda > Enoplea > Enoplida > Thoracostomopsidae > Trileptium > Trileptium ribeirensis. The sequence goes on from JASANE010014828.1 coordinate 20,374, forward strand.
TTAATGGTTACTTATAATTAATTGTTAGTTAGTTAATTAGTTAATTTTAGTCCTGGGCAAAAGTAAGGGGTACACTATATTCACGGTTCTGCTTTGTTGACATATCCATCGATGATACTAGCTGCGAAACTTGGGAAACAAACATCTTACAACCGGAACTGTTGTTACTGTACTTATGTTAAAATAAATTTCATTAATGCGACTTATTTAAAATTTACTTCTGCATTCATTTTGTGATTAGATTTTGTAACCGGTACACCGGAAGCAGGTAAGCCATTGCCTAAGTTTCGAGCTCGCAATGATGGCCTTAACGCCTGATGCAAACCTCATTACGCTGATATTCCGGATGTTGGTATGCTATTTGTTGCTAAACTTGTTTGTTGTTTGCCGTGTAAATCTGAATTTACGACCGATAATTACGCTGGAATGGTGTGAGCAGCGTGTGTTACACTACTAAATTTGTTGGGTGTCATTTGCGAGCGAGTGCGACTGGTTTGACAGCGCAAAATGACGTAAATGCGAAGAGCTGTCGAGTGAAACGTGTTCAAATACGGGGCACCCTTGTTTTTGTCTAGGACTGTAACTAATTAATTAGGTAATAAACTAACTAATAATTAAAATCAATAAATTTAAATTATATTTATTCATTTATTTAATCATTCATGTAGTTGATAATTTTGGTCTTGACTTGGCTTATTTTGCATGTAACTAAATTAATAAACACTGAGCGTATATAAGGGCTACTGCATGTTGCTCAAGTATTTATGATGTGACTGATTCAGTGTGGAGGATATTGACGCAGGATTAGCCTAACATCATAGTTATAAGCTAACGCATGGTATACTAAGAACGCCACGGCTTATGCTTCGTTTTAGTTGTAGACGGCATTGTAGTAGCGTGTGTGTAAGTGCATTGAGCTATATTCATTTTGTTAAGAACTAAATTCGACCCGAATGGATTCGAATGTCGTTACGATATATTTTTAGGTAGCAAATTAGTGAGAGTTTTAAAGGCAACAGACTAGATTTAATTTAGACAAGACTTTAAAAATATTCAATTTTTTGTATATAATGTAGGAAGATTTAGCTGTCGGCTATTCATTTGTCTCTTTAAGATTTAATTTGGTACTAACTTATATATCTTGACAGTCTGAACGTGCTTAACCAATAACGATGTTAGAACCCTTATACTTATACTATAGTCAGCAACAATCAGCCTATAGAACAGGATCCTTAACGAAAACGGCGCTTGCCAAAATCTGTAGCGATATACAGTGTGTTTTTAGCAAAAACAAAATTACGATTTTAATCAGTCTAGTTCTATCGGCTGCTTTTGACACATTTAACCACAGCGTAATCTTACTGAGATTGGCGAAGATTGGTATGTCGGCCTTGTCTCTCAAGTGGTTTCAATCCTACCTTGAACTTCGATAAGCCCGTGTTCAAATTGGTGAAAATTTATGAAAAACAATTATTATGCTGAATGATGTGCCACAAGGGGTAGGCTCATAGGGGTTAGCAGGTTGTGCTCCCTCCCACCGCCGAGCAACTCACCATATTTATGAGACCGGCGGCCAATCCCACCCACCTCCCCTCTGACGATCCGGCCACCCCGGGACCTCAGACCGAGCATGTATAATAAAGGAGTCAACTGGTATCTATTTATGGAGTCGACGGTGGGGTGGAACTCTCAAAACGCCGGGGCGTCAAATCGAAATGCATTGATTGCGACGATATCGTAGCTTCTCAGCCACGACTAAAGTAACACTCTCTATCATTACCGGCACAACTAATGAAAGCCTAGTGGTAAACATCATAAAATCGATCCTGTTCATTGTTGAAAATTGTTAGCGTCAAATCGAAATGCATTGATTGCGACGATATCGTAGCTTCTCAGCCACGACTAAAGTAACACTCTCTATCATTACCGGCACAACTAATGAAAGCCTAGTGGTAAACATCATAAAATCGATCCTGTTCATTGTTGAAAATTGTTAGCGTCAAATCGAAATGCATTGATTGCGACGATATCGTAGCTTCTCAGCCACGACTAAAGTAACACTCTCTATCATTACCGGCACAACTAATGAAAGCCTAGTGGTAAACATCATAAAATCGATCCTGTTCATTGTTGAAAATTGTTAGCGTCAAATCGAAATGCATTGATTGCGACGATATCGTAGCTTCTCAGCCACGACTAAAGTAACACTCTCTATCATTACCGGCACAACTAATGAAAGCCTAGTGGTAAACATCATAAAATCGATCCTGTTCGTTGTTGAAAATTGTTAGCTTAGGTGATGAAGGAACAATATATTTTTCGGTAACTCTGTTTACACTAAAAATTTGAGAAATCCTTTTAGTGCAAAGTTCGTTGAGAATACTTTAACAATACAAAGAAATAATCACACACGTTCATTTAATGATGATATCACAAAACCCTGACCACAAAACAACTACAATTTGAAACAAAGGATTGTGGCTGAGTACAGATGCGGCTGTTCAATGTAAACAACTGTGAAAACATTTGCTTTAAATTAAAACATAAATTGAAATGTATTTTTTTTGTAAATTTGCTGAAATATTAGCCAGTATATTTTGTGCGAGATGGGCAATGATAATTTGTTATATAGTATATGATTATATGTTATAAAATTTTTCGTTGTATTTCGGTAAAGTAAAACGTAGGTAGATCAAGTTACTTATTTTTTATTAATCAGGTTAGGGTCTTTCCAGCTGGTCTACCAGGCCCTAATTATGATATTTTTCAAGATGTAGAATTGATTTTGGCACAGGAAATGCCGACCTCAACAATAGTTTTTTGATATGCGGCTATGGTGGGCTGCTAACACATTAGTCGTAGCTCGTGAACGGGCAATAAGTACGAAGCTAATTTTGGTACTTGTCAATTTGAAGGCAGGGCCGGTTTTCTAAATATATGCGGAACGTAGAATATTCTTAAAAGTTATATGGGTGCAAAAGCGGGACAATTGGAACACAACAAAAACAAATATTTGGAATACAGACAATAAATGGTAATTCTGAAAAGCACGTCGAGTCAAGCGGATTGCGACCTAGACCAATTCTGAATTTTATAAATTTGAGAAATTCCGGCTCGGCCTTAAGTGGTAGGACCTATAATTTTTTTGTCAGCGACATCAAATGCTCACATGGGTAACCACCAACAATGCTTTACAACTCGGATATCTTTGCTGTAAGGACGGCTCAAAAATAACGTATGATTCCACAAATGCTGCCTTAGGTTTCCCAAAACGCGCCCATAACAAGAATTGTTTGTTGCCTAAACCAAATTTTCAGGAATATTTCTAATATTATATTTTTAAAAGCTAAAGATTAATATATAGTTTGATTAATTGAAATTAGTAAACGAAATTTTTCGAATAACGGTTTACTGCGAAAAGTTACACGATGGGTTTTATTGTAAAAAGGTTTCAAATTCTGACTTCATTACCTTGCATGACAACGCTTATATATTTAGGTCTCGCCTGCATGCCAATAGTTGCTTTTAGTAGACGTAGACTATTTCAATTGGTGGTATTGTATTTTACGCATATGTTTATGATTTCGATTAATTTATATGCTTTTTAGATAAACCATGAATAGTTTTTAATCAGCCAGAAGAGATTCAGTATTCTGCAGAGGAAAGCAACGTGCTCCGCTTCTGGCATATTCATTCCTGTTGCTTTACAGATATTCTGTTGCCATACAAATTTCCCATACCACTTGATACTACTATACAGTCGGAATCAAATCTAGCAAAGCGAAACGAATTTGTCAGAACATTCAACCACCACATTCTACTGACGACGACACTCCAAATAGTAGACCTGGTAGTCATAAAGCAAATTTCAACAATGATATTGTATTTATATATACGGCCATATCCTACTTACTTGTCGGATTTGCACAACATTCATAAACCACATTCTATTGACGACGTTACTCCAAATACTAAATGTGCTAGTCCCAATGCGAATTTCAACAATGGCATATGGCATGGTATTCATATGTACCGCCATCTGCTACTTATTTTACAGTTGATCCAAGTGTCGATGCCAAGCTGCAGGAATCGAAATTAGAAAATCATAGATATTACCACCGACCTTATCATACCGAAGCAACAAATATCATGATACTCCACGATGTGGACACCGGAAACAAAAATCATCCTGAAGATAACATTATAAAAATCCCAATACCATACGAAGATTTATCAGGCAATCGGTCAGAAATGTCGCAAAACAATAATTACTGCTCCAACGAAGCTTTGTTTCAATATATCGAAGATACATTGGACGTGAAGGAAGCGTGAGTGCTTTAATGTTCTGTGCTGTGTTCGATTAGACAAGTTCACAGCTCAGATTATGCATGAATGAAATTTGCTGCTAGCATCACCTAAAATTATATTTCAGCTTTATCATTCACAGATTTGCCACTTGACACCCGCGTTGCTTGCCAAGCACTGCGTTAACCAGAATTTCCCGTGTAGTCTATGTGTGTTGTAATATTTGGTTTCGTTAGGAAAATCCTAATACTTTATAGATTAGCTTCAAATAAAGCTCCGCGGATATAGTTCAACTCTGTCCTCTTTAAACCAAAGCGTATTTTGCATAATATTGAACAAACTTTTGCTTCGACTGCGGTTTGAACCTGGGTCGCTCTTGTGCGAGTCTCGTACCTAGCCACTATGCTATTTAGGAGCTGTATTTCGGTCCCTTAAGGAAGCTTGTAAAGCGAACGATAAACAACGAGCGCGCAATCGAACGTCGAACAACAAACTAGACAATCAACGTGCCAAATGTGTCAACGTACGAACGAAAGGGTTAATCGAACCGTACTCTTAATTTTGATAAATAAAAATTTTCACAGGAAAGCAAATGTAGCTATTTGTCTGTTTCCAGCATTCAGACAGATTGTTGATCTCCACATCATATGCTGCGAAACAACTATGTATTTAAATATGTGAATGTAGATGTAACGTTAGGTTTTAAGTGACAAAGTCGGCAGAAATTAAGTTTTAGCTATATTTGATTATTGGTTCAGTTTTGAAAGAACTGAAAACTGTTTTCCCTTATGACGCTAGTATGGTGTCAGAAGAACATTTGGCTATTTGAATCCAATTAATACATAACGCGAATACGAATAAGCGCAGGTAAAATAGATATAAATAAAGGAGCGCTATAAATAAATGAGTTTCAAGCGACAGTTTTCATCGGGATCCGTTCTTTACAGTGTTGATGCATGCCCGACAGATACATCACAAATACGTCATTTGCTACGGAAACTCTGTGGGTATTCAAAGTCCTACACGTCCTTGTCAAACCACGTTTTTCCTCATTCAACTCTGTACTGCGGATCCAATTATATCAGAGCGAATTCGATACCGTCATATATCACCATAAGTCCTAATTCAAATTCAAAATTTATTCAGTTCCTATGGTACATATGAGACTTTACATTTGCTGCAATGTTATACTTCTAAATCGCGTTCCTACAACTCGAGAATGAGAACTCATTAAGCGTCGTCCCCACAGCATGCTTGCTAGCGTGCGAAGTACATTGCCACACGTGTTTATAATAGGTAAATAATTCACATAAGGAAATGAATAATGTAAGGTCAGAAAGGGGGGTAAAACCTCGCCTCTTACATCTGCCGATATATCTGTATAATATAATAAGTTTAGTCGAGAAAACAATTTGTAGTGTATTCATATTAAATACAGCAAATATGGTAAGGAAACAAATAATGTAATTTGATACAAAATATTTTGGTTAAGTAAAATAGAACTAGAATGGGGATAGACTCACTCCACTAACATTAGTATAAAGGTTTGTACTAAATTTTAGAAACTGGCCCAAATCTATTTACTTTAAAAGTTCCTTGAATACTTGGAGACTTGAAGCAGCTACCAAGGGCATACCGTTCACATATTCAGGCAGGTTGTTCCAAAAGTTAATATTGCGAGCCGGAAAAGAATAACTTAGTGAATTTGTTCTACACTTTGGCTTACGCAATTTAAATGGGTGACCTCGCATGTTTTTGCAGTTGAAAACATGAAATAGCTCATGATCCGATTTTCCAACGAGATCGTAAAAGTATTTGAACATCGTAGCTACATCAATTTTGAGTCGCCTCAGTTCAAGTGGTTCAATGTTCAGCTGGTTCAAGCGATTTGTGTAGTCAGATATCGCTATGTGACTCATACGTGTCACTATTATATATGGCTTTTACTTTTAAGGGTTGTGATGTAACGATTAATTGACATCATGCAATTCGTAATTCGGACTCATTGCAAATATTATCGTAGCAAATCATCAAATAATTTTAATATGATCTAATTTTTTCTAAAATTTATTGTGCAATAAAATTCAAACCTAACACCGATCAGCTTTTGAGGAGATAATTTTGGATTGTAAGTTTTATCAAGACACAGTTTTTATTAGCAAGACCCTCCGGAATTTTGGTAACTATCTATGATATTTGGGACAACATTTCGGTAGCTAGCTGTCGCAGCTAGTATACCTTGAGAATTATGTTATTCTTGCCAGGTTTCCAGTCGATGTATCTAGTAACACAGCCCAGAAAAATTTATGTTAATTCTAAGGAGCATGGTAAATAGTCGTTAGACACGGTTTTTGTTCTTTCCGTATCGGCATTATTTTACCACTGTGCCTTCTTTTTCATTTGGGTTGGTTTCACATATGGTGGATTTGTGAATATTTTTTTTTAATTTTATATGAAATTTGTTCTGAAACGATGTTCCGCACAGTTCTATTGTTCTTCTGTGGTTGTTTATTGTATTGAAACTGAACTCTTCACTGCGCTGATGTTTCGTCATGTCTCTACAAAGACTCGTCAAATCTTGATACAGATTTTTCCAAAAGGCACACAGGTTACTTAGCAGTTTTTTGTAGAAAAAAAATTGGACACAATGTTGGAATCTGCAACCGGGTACTACAACAGTTGGTTCTGCTGAAATGTATGAAAATACTTGTGAAAACGCGTAGTATTATAATAAAACTTTATGGAAACTAGTTTAAGCGATATTTTGGTCACATTAAATGTTATTTATTCTAATCCAGACTAAGATTCCTATTTATTGGTGCCTAAACGGACAACGATTCGATGAGTCTGGATTTACCTTCTCTGCTTTTCTAACCTGCAGCCGTAATGTCAGTTTTATTTTAATGGTCCTAATCTATCTTTAGTTATATTTTTGTGTTCTAGCTGTAAAAATTTTGTTAATATACAGTTGTGTGATATTGGCATGTGATTAATTTATTTCCGACTACTTTCTTAGTTGACACCGATTCGATGAGTCTGGATCTACCTTCTCTGTTTTTCTAACTTGAAAGCCGTATGTCAGTTTTATTTTAGTGGACCTAATCTATCTTTAGTTATATTTTTGTGTTGTATCTGTAAAAATTTAGTTAATATAAAGTTGTGTGATGTTTTCATGTGATTAATTTATTTCCGACTACGGTCTTAGTTGATTGCTATAGAATTTAACTCAGATCACATTGTTAGCATAAAAGTTTATATTTTTAGACAAAATATAATTCTTGAAGTTTTGGTTAATTTCTACACACTTGAGAATCCAACCGGGGAACTGTTTCCTCTTACAGTTATGTTCAGCAGTACGCTAAAGTCAAAATTGCATGTGATTCATGACAGCTATACCTCGGCAATCGACGCTAACAAATTAATTTCCATATATTACATAAAGTAATAAGATAATGGTTCTTTTCCATTATCCCCCCCCCGCGAACCATAATGGTTCTTTTCGATTACCCCCATCCCGCATTTGCCAAAAAATGGACAGGTTCTGGAAATTTTGCTATTTTTGTGATCCTCGAGACCTCCCCTGATCATTTCGACCAAAAATTTCATTTTTAAAATTTTAGACATTTTCCATTTTTTCGGGACCCAAGGGTCTCCCCCTCGGGAACCCAAAATTTTTTTCTTCAAAATTGGATTTTTCCCACCTTTCGACGCCGCTTGACCCGCTGAGTGTATTGGTGCTATTTTTAACGGGATCCGACAAAAGTAACCTAAGTTATGGCCAAAAACTGTGCAACTGCTGATCCTGTCAGTCTCCGATTTTTTGGGGAATAACTTAGGAGCCGGTTACCGGATCACGTTAAAAAATCACCATTCGATTTAGCTCGTCAAGCCGCGTCGAATGGTGAGTAAAATCTAGTTTAAAAAATTTTTGGGTTCCCAATGGGGGACCGTAGGTACCATTAAGAAATCTGAATTTTTAAAAATTCTATTTTTTGGTTGAAATGATCAGGTGAGGTCTCGAGGACCACAAAAAATACCAAAATTTCCAGCATCTGATCATTTTTGGGCAAACGCTGGCTAGGGCCGGGCTAATGAAAAGGAACCGAATTTTAGCTGTAGCTAGATAAATATATCAATATTAATGGTATACTATTTAAGGTTATATAATCGGTTAAATTTTAATGTCCTATTATACAACAACAATAATTTGTTGACTTGGGTTCAAAAAGTAACAGTCTCACTCGCTGGTACCGGATCTCGTTAAAAAATCACCATTCGATTTTGGACAAATTAAACAAGAAATTATCATAGTACCATGTATACTGCATATAGCAAGCGATTTACATAGGATGCTGAAGAAGTAAGGAAATCACTTTGGTGCTTTATACCATCTTAGCCACAAATTATACAGGCACAAAATTTCTATTGCAAATAATACTAATATAAATTTAGAAAACTAACAAAATATCTTGGCCGTACTACTACAGCTAGGCTCCTCCAATCTCGACTATTTCCGAAAAACGAAATCGCACAGATCGACAAACTTTTCAACACAGTTTGGTGTCAAACTATCAAACTTGTTCTTCAGCAGTTTCACAGTTCTGTAAACAATCTCCTGCAGGACACCCCACAGAAAGAAAACCGGAGGGGTCAAATGAAGGGAACGGCCAGGCCACTCATCAGGTGAAAGTCGCCCGATCCGGCGATCCTAAAAATTCACGTCCAATCATTTTCGCACTGATTTGGCATAATGACCAGGCGCGCTGTCTTGTTGGTGCGAAAATTTCTCGCACTCGTGCAGCTGGTCAAACAGTGGTCAAAAGTCATCGTTCAGCATTCTTAAATGTCCATCATTTGTAACAGCTCCCACTTAGACCGCAGACGAATTGACTTGCTCGGCGATTTGACAAATGTGTTCCAGACAATAGCAATATTGTCATCCCCAGTGGCTGTGAGTGTGCAACCAGGCATAGAGAAGTACATACATTACTGATCCAGCCGCATCGTATTTTCGATTAAGAGCAAGAATATATTTGATACTCGGGGATGGCACAGAATAATAGTAGCGCCATGAGCTAAATACTTTCAAACGAATTGTTGGATTTTGAGTGCAGTATTAATGCTGTAACTTTGCCGCTAAGACAAATGCGCTAATGAGCCATATAGTTCGTAATATCTAAGTATAATGTCTGTCTATGACAAATAAAAAATTATAAAATTATCTCAAGTGGTTGTTGAGCTAGACAGTTTTCCTTCACTTTTGGAACACCTTGTGTATTGATTGTAAAAGCTAAATGGTTTTGGTTTGGTCCGCAATAATGACTATTAAATTCTTGTTTCTATGTACGAATGGCTTCTCACATTGACTGGAATATAAATTAAAGTATTTATCAAATATTTGTATTTCGGTATCGTTGATTACATTTCACAGTTATAAAATCACTTGAATAAACATAAAATAATCTGGTGTTGTCAGTGCAGGTAACGTTACATAATATATCACTGGACGAAGTTTGGAACACAATATTGGTTATTGTTCCCCGTTAGTGGCCTAATAGAATAATACCAATTGTTTCTCTAAGATCTAGTGCTGATTTGTAGCGATAGCATCCGTGTTATTAGAGAGTAACTGAGGAAGAGCTATAACTATAGTTGTAATATAGTCTATATATTGAAAGTCGTGCATATAAATGTCTGAACGCAGGGTTAGCTATATAACAAGTCAGTTGTAGCATAGGCAGCTTTCAAAGATTTATAGGTACGGTAACTCGTTCAATCTCATGCTATCGCACTCGTCTGAACTCGTCACAAGCGTGCGTACAAATCTTTGAACGCACTGCTGCCTATGCTACAAGTATTACTTGTGCCAAACTTTGCAATGTAAACACTAACTGATACAGGTATAACAAATTGATAATGAGAGTTGAATAAGCGATACAAGAAGATACAATCTTCGCCGAGCTTGGGAAGCATGAATAAAATAGTAAATTCCTTCAGAGCGTGTTGTTTGATAGATATTAAGTTGTATTAGAAAAATGAATGTTGATGGTGAATACATGTAATTTCGCCAATTTCAAAGTAAAACCGATTCAAACGTGTAAACTAACAGATCAGATGGTTACTTTGTCAGTTAAATTACAACTACATGATATCCACCGATGGTAAATATTCTGCACTTGTTCGGAGATTTTGACATACCATGTATGTACACTTCATTAAATTAAAAAATAAGTTCTATACCACATTCTGTCTGTCATTACGTTATCGTACACCGTCGGTTCATTTTTTGTTTGATTTTTTACACAATATTGTGCTAATCCTTATAGACTAGCTTATATTACCGCATTCCTACAAAATCATATAGCCCCTTTGTTATGTCACCTATTTATCTGCTTTATGTTGGCTTGGAAATAGATCCTCTAATATTATTAAATCGAAAGTTTTGTATTCCAATCGCTAGTATATTTAACATCTCACTCTCGACATAAGTCATGTGAATCCTGGTAGAAAACCATTGCGAATCATCAGTAAAATCCTCGAGGAATTCCTTTCTGCAGCCTGGGTTGCCCATGCCTTTGTTTCTCTAATGTATTCGAATCGCAAATTTATTTTACATCTCATTACCGGCATAAGTTCTGTGGATCCTGGTAGGAAACAAATGCGAATCATCAGTAAAATCCTCGAGGAATTCCTTTCAGCAGCCTGGGTTGCCCATGCCTTGTGCTTCTCTAATGTATTCCAATCGCAAATTTATTCTACATCTCATTACCGCCATAAGTTCTGTGGATCTTGGTAGGAAACAAATGCGAATCATCAGTAAAATTCTCGAGGAATTCCTTTCAGCAGCCTGGGTTGCCCATGCCTTGTGTTTCTCTAATGTATTCTAATCGCAAATTTATTTTACATCTCATTACCGGCATAAGTTCTGTGGCTCTTGGTAGGAAACAAATGCGAATCATCAGTAAAATTCTCGTGGAATTGCTTTCTTCTTCAGCCTGGGTTGCTGATATATTTGTTCCTCTAATCTATCCAGTAAAGTTTGGATGCTGTATCCAGCGATGTCTTACATTTGGCTTCGTGCACGTCAGTGTAATTTAAAGGCGTAATAGTGTTTTTTATTCCAAACACTGCGGCCACAAAAATTTGAATCAACATTGTATTATCATAGAGATTATTCTGTCTTCAATTTCAAAACGTATATTTTCGCGCTGCTGGCTCATCACATGAATTAATTTGCTTATTTTACACCACTCCAGCTGAACGTAAAAAGCGTCTTGGTTTTCCGCGCTCGGAAGAGGTCGGCATTCCGCTAGCCGTCAATGCGGTGCTCCGCCAAGAAGAAGCCCAACACAGCGGTGCTAACTATCGTCATCACCATCATCGTGATCGTGTGATGCCCGTTTTAAGCCAGCAAGCTGGAGGCGCTGACCACCGTTACTACCGAGCGGGACAGGTTGCTGGTGGAACACGGCAAGACCGAATGCTGGCCGGTAGTGCTGGGCTTGTTAGCTTCGATCGGCAAATGTCGCTCGACATGCCCGATGAACAGGATGCCAATAGCGGTGCTAGTCAAAGGGTGCTATCGTAAGTTGCTTCAAACTTGGACAATTTTTATTTTAATAATTTCGTATTCCTTTAGCTCAGTTTTGAATTATAGCTGCGTCCCAAGTTTGCCGTACTCCAGCAAAATCTTTCACCCAAACTTGTATACATAATGTATGCAGTAATTTGCGTCCATTTTCGTTGAAGCTTCAAAATTTCATATGTTTTCTTACTTATTAAGGTTAAACTTATAGTAAACTAAACTTGAAATAACGAGTATTGCACTGACGGGTTTGTCATATGTTATGCTTAGCAGAATCTGAAAGTCGAGACCTTTTTCAGACCCACACATATTCGACTGAAAGTCTAGTCGACAAGTTTCAAGTTTTGAACATTTCCACAAATCACACTCTTGCCGGAGGCATCACCGTAGTCTTTTATACGGCGTATTGGGCATGTTCGTATTGTGTACGCCATAATGCAGACGTCAGTCAATTTTTCGCAGTTTTGGACATCAGTGCGGTAAAGACTACTGAACAATTCATCTAGTTTCGGTTACACGCCCAACATAGCTTCATTAATGTGTCGTTTTTCCATGTCTGCCGATTGTTAACGATTGAAAGAACAGTGGTCCGATTGAGTGATTGAAATAACAGTGGTCCGATGTCGCGGCTGTTTCCGGGATTACCTCACTCTCCCTCTGTGTGGGGTCCACTGCGCTGAAAGGGATGGCCCAAGAAGTTCTGTGGAACATCCATGTCATTGGCGTTGATAAGAGAGCTAGCGGAGGGAGGGGATATCCCCTAGGGTCTTCAAGCCATGTTTAGCCCCGTTAAGGCTGCGCACATTCACCCCTTACCGCCGCTCACCCTCCACCAAGTCGAGTGAAAATTTTAGCAAAAATTGGTGTAAAAGCGATACAAAGGTGTAAAATTGTCAAAAATTGAAGTAAAATTGGCAAAAAATGTAGGTTGGAGGTCTACCTATGAGAACCTCCCCCGCGATATCCAACCGCGACATCCCCCTCCCCGACGACCTCCCCCGCCGACCGTCTACCCACCCTAAGCCTTCGGACCTTCGACACCTATAATTTATGTACTGAGAGGTCGGCTTCGATTTTTACTACAAAGGAGAAGAGTAAAGGTTGAAAACGACCTTTTCCTATTGGGCAGATATAAAATTGAACCACAATGTAAGGCTTCTTTCTTCCCCTTTTCAAATTGTTGCTAATTATGCTAAAAAGTTCGAGGTTGGTGTGCTGAGTTTAAGCAGGTCCGCTGTCAACGACTGCTTGGTTTAGGTCTGACATTGACTTACAACATTTTTTCACTTAGTATCGCACATATTTCGAAATTTTATGATATCCTCTAACATATATATACTAGGTCAAGGTTTGCCACAAGTTGAAAACTTAATATTCATGTGGAAATTTATATTTATTCGCTTCTTTGTAATCACAGTTTTGCTTCTTGCTCACAGCACATCCGAATAAATTTCTCATGTCAGTTGTGTGTTTTTGTTAATTTCGCATGAACAATACATTATTTCGCCACAAGTAAATAAACGATTCTTACACTTTGGTGAAAGTTAATTTTTTTGTTGTCGGAAGCTACGAATAAAGAGCCCAACGCAATCTCCATATATGTTCCAGGTCCGAAGTCAAAGGTTGTGGCCGGGTCCTCGGGGTAGCCGCCCCCAGAGGGTTTGCCGGTGAGCGGGAAGGGGCAGGATGCTGGAAGAAGGTGCGCCGGCTTCGGCCTGTATGTGTTCGTCGCCATCAGCGGGGTTGTACCACCTGTCAGGCGGAGGGGGCAGCCGAGGCCCTGGTGGTGGTGGATCATGTCCTCAGGTTGGGTAACCCTACCCTCTGTGAGCATGTATTAATATCTTAAGACTAGACACGCTATACTTCGGCTATTCACTTCTTTTACGTTTAGTTTGATTGCTGTGTCAAAAAAGTTCCCCACAATCAGGCAAGCTAAATATTTACGGAAGCTTAGGCTAGCGGCTTAGTGTAATTGCTTTTGACAATATATCCTCCGCTTCAGATATTCACTCCGTTCGTGTTTAAATATGACAAGCTATATCTGGACTGAAGCTTAGACTAACACTTAGTCCTTTTGACTACACATGCTCCGCTTCACTCATTCACTTTCTTTGTTTAGCCTGACTGTTTTAGTCAAAAAAAGTTCACAATAATCCGGCAAGCTATAAATGGGCGGAAACTTAGGCTAGCGGCTTAGTGTAATCGCTTAAGGCTACACACGCTCCACTTCAGTCATTCACTGTGTTCTAGTTGATGCAGCATTCACATTAATTTGTGTGCGTCAACTACACACTCTTTGAAAGCTGGCATGCCAAATTTACCAAACTGTAGATGCTGGAATGACAGTTAATCGTTGCTTGTTGCCGAAATTTACCAAGCGGTGCAAGTGACATGCTACCATCCACAAATTAGTGCAACAGGCATGACACCATCTGCAAATTGGTGCAGATGGCATAACACTACCTACAAATTGGTGCAACTGGTATGCCACCATCTATAACGTTTGACAAAGATTTGACCGATGTTGCTCAAACTTTAATAGTTTATTTTTGTGTCTGGAATGTTTATACATTATTACTGTCAATCTAATCAATTTGCCCTTCAACGGTAAGGCAGGCATAAAATATACCGAAACAATTAGTTTGAATTTTGGGGTTTTATCGTCTGACTTTAGCATCTTGATATTTATTGAAAAAATTTTGCTTAAATTTTGGCATGACGTAAACAATTTCACCGGTTACAACATGACGTAAATGGAAATGAAATCAAGTTTTATATCAGTCTATTATATATATGGAGTAAAGTAAGCGGAAAGACGAATAATGGACCTAGAGTTTGAGATGCGTTGACAATGACTCAAAGTTACCAAGACTCCTTGATGTGCAAGCGGTATTTTGAAGTAGCTCAGAAAGCCAAAGTATTTGATATTGCTGGTCAATCAATGTTTCTCTCATATTTCCTCATCTTTGAAAAAGCGTCATCTCCCATTATAAAGTCATTAGCAGAAGATGCAATATATAATGGTAAACAAGGAACCACTTAATAGCCAACAATTTCACCCTATAACAATAACCCTCTTCAGGATATTATCATTATTATCGCTAACAAGCGACCATGATGTTTTGAGGTTTGATTGATTAGCAATTTTGAACAAATTTAGAGCTGGTCATCTAATTATTATAAAGATAGCGGGCTATGCAACATATGATGAATTCCAATAAGAATACATTGACTTAATGGCTTGTAAAGGTGATGCTCCTTTGACCGATGTTCCAGGCTCTGACACTACAGTACAATCAGTACAAAGGATGATCAGGCACGTAGTAGCCAGGACTGCGGTGTTAATATTCCTACAACCCGATTCAGGAAGTTGTAATTCGCTGAGGCAAACAATGGTAGTATTTCTTTAACAGATTTCGCTAACAAATCAGGAACTCCATTTTGAACGAAAGTTGGCACATTAAACGATGCAACGGTGAATGGAAGTTGGTGATGGTTCACCACATTCCTTCCCGGGGATGCTGTAGTGTTTTGTTGATTTCACAGACGCGTAATATGCATGTGAAAGTTTCTCACGGGGATATACCGTTGTTCGTGAGGACGAGAGATTTGGAAGCCCCGACCGGGGTGTGCACGGATGATGGGTTAGCGGGCATAGTACAGCACTTAGAATCAAGCTTAGCTTAAATGTTAGAAACAGCCACAGCAACTATCAAAGCAGCCCACAGCGGTGAAAAGCCAAATATTACGCAAAAACGGAATTGATTGAGCTGCAAACTTGGCGATAGGGCCTCCTTAACAATGCAAGGAAGCATGCACGTAAACGTGACCAACTGGCAAAAACATAGCTGGTAGTACCTTATCAAATTACAGAAGATTGGGCATTACAAAAATACAACTTATCGGAAGATAAGAAAAAATTGAAGAATTGGACGATTTCCACCAACTCACAACTACAAATGCAGTACTGTTGGATTCAACCCTGTTATGGAGACAACGAGAATAGGCATCGCAGCTTTTTCTAGTATAGCAGATACCGACAACATTAGGCTTCGTAACATGGCAAAAAGCGATAACGGATATGACACCTTAGAGAAGAAGAAATATGGCTGGCAAAATTGTCAAAACAGGACAACTTAGGCTGGAGGAAATGTGACATAGAAAGACATAGTGTACGACACAGGGCCTATATGTTTGAATACAACACAAGTGTGTTAACACTGCAGTCAGGCATGTGGACATGTTACTGCCAGGGTATCTGCGGGTACCCACTACCTGTCAGAAAACGCTATCCGCAGGTTAATAACTATTTGAGTCCGTGCCCGGACTGCGCACAGGTCTGAGTTACATATGACAAAAGCAAAATTTTAGAAAATTTGGACCAAAATATAATTTTTCGGCCATACTACTGCTGTAAGTAACGTGGAACAATTGCTAGTAGCAGATGTACCTCAACTAATTCCCATCTACAACGTCCACACCGGCCTTACACCTTACATCATTAAATTCACGAAAATTCACCACTTTGCATTTTAAACTATCTTTTTTATAAAAAAATAAGGATAAACAATAGCGGTATTTTGTAGCAAATATATTGTTCTCTAGTTGTACCCTTTACTGCTTTAAGCTTTGCGGTAGTTAGAAATTCGCCAGGACATCTCTCTACCTGAATATCTTGTGGCTTATTTAAATTTGGGGCCAATTGATCTTATCAATATCACCTATCTCGTATCACCATACGGACGAAAATACAAAATTTGGAGCTGATTTTGGCTCCAAATATTAATTTTTACCGCATTAATCCTCCGCAACAAATACGGCGGAAAAAACATCCGTACCATATGGATTCCGCTTAATGTCGTTTGCAAAAATTTCAACCAAATCTATCCACGTATCAAACTAAAAATTGCCCTAGTTCACTATAATACAGCAAAATATAGGAGTGATACAAGCAAAAAGAACAGAACACAAAACAAAAACAAAAACCCAACCCACAAAACCAACAACACCACCAAACCGCAAACCAAAAACAACCAAACACCGAGACAAAAAAAACCCACTGCACAAGCCGAATGGGAAAGAATCAGTAATGGGTCTGACGAAAATCCAAAAATTGGAGCTGATTATGGCTCCAAATATTAATTTTTACCGCATTAATCCTCCGCAACAAATACGGCGGAACATACATCCGTGCTATATGGATTTCGCTTAATGTCGTTTGCAAGAATTTCAAACCAAATCTATCCGCGTATCAAATTAAAAATTGCCTTAGTTCACCATAATACAACAAAATATAGGAGTAAAAAAAAAAAAAAAAAAAAAACACCCAACCACACCCACAACACCAAAACCCCACACAAAGAACACACCAAAAAACCCAAACAAAACACCCAAACCCAACCCCCACAAACCACCACCACCACCAAACAACCAACCCACAAAAAACCCACGATCTGCACAAGCCGAATGGGAAAGAATCAGTAATGGGTCCGACGAAAATCCAAAATTTGGAGCTGATTTTGGCTCCAAGTATAAATTTTTACCGCATTAATCCTCCGCAACAAATACGGCGGAACATACATCCGTACCATATGGATTCCGCTTAATGTCGTTTGCAAAAATTTCAACCAAATCTATCCGTGTATCAAATTAAAAATTGCCCTAGTTCACTATAATACAACAAAATACAGGAGTGATCTGCACAAGCCGAATGGGAAAGAATCAGTTATGGGTCCGACGATTTTGAGCAACCAAACACATTATAATTAACCAAATCTCAATCTAAGCTAAAGTGAGCTTGAAATTTGTGTTTGGGAAAACTCACTTATTTTTCAGATACCCCTCGTCGTATCACTTGGAAAGTCACTTATCATCGTCAATGGTAACCCGTGGCGGTAGCGACATGGCACTGGGCGAGTTTGTGGCTGACCTTGGACCCGGTCAAGTCGTCGGTCGCCAGGTTCTAGCGTCGCCATGTATCGGTGAAATTCAGCTCGGTCTAGGCTCAAGACGAGGTGGATTGCTCGAAGTGGAAGTAGTTAGAGCGCGCAATTTGATGGCTAAGATGGGTGCTAAAACTGAACCCTGTGAGTATACGGCAGACATAGACCAGGAGTTAAGCTTTTTATGAAGCTAATTAACGACAGAAAGTCTTTCGTTCTACTTGACATATATTATTCCTGCTTCGATGGCTATTAGTTTGATCTTCTGCATCTTCAGATCATCTATTAAAATTCGCGTTGGATTTTATGTGTTTTAATTTTATTTATTACTATTTTGGGATTGTATCTGGCGCTTGACATATACTATTAGGCCAAGGTAGTAAAATCGAACCATGCTGGCATGCAATTCGTTTAATTCTGTTATTACTATTATCATTCATTCACCAAACGTCGATATTTTTCCATTATTGCCTGTAAAACCACAAAAGTGATAAACTTTCGGGGGCAGCAAGTTTCTGCTTTAAGATGACCTATTTTGCGAAAAATATTGTCTTCGCCTTTGTGAATAGATAAACTGTATGTTTCTCGAGCGCACAGCACCGCTAAAATAAATACAATAGACCAGAAATATGCTGTTTAAATCACACATAAAACAACTGGATAAAACCAAGTTGATAATTTTCCAGGAACGGTTTTGCACTACAGTTTGGTTACCATAAGTTTGAATGTTATAACCGTTGGGCTTACGCTTTGTAATTGCAATCACTAATTGTTCCTGTGCTTCTGCGTAACTTTTGAGTAAACTAAACAACCACTGCAGCAATCTGTAATTTTTCGGTAATTGAACAAACTAGTAAGATGCATGGGCTAATACATAAAGGTTGGTCCAAATCGTGTGTACAAAAGTGTGGATTTGCAACGTATTTGGTGGTTGTAGCCGTCGAAATTCGGATAGCTAGCTTTCTCTATCAATGATTGTCATATTGGCCTGGGTTATTGCTGTTGATTTCTTTTTACCCGCTCTAAATTATTAAGACTAGAGTATCTGCAGCATTTCAATCAGCTTTGGAAAATTCGAACCACATTTGAAACGACCCACAATGTAATGCAGGACACGTTTATTAAAACGTGGCCGAGTGGTCTATCCCATCCAACCAATCCAATAGGTTGGTGTTCAACTCCCTTCGGCACCTGAATTTCCTCATTTTGGTGCCGTTTTTTGTGACAAGCATATAAGTGATGCTTTAAACATATAAAATCATTACGAGACTAACATGACACTAAGGAAATGTGATTGAATACTGAAGACAATGTAATTCACAAATATAACAAGCAGAACTGTTCAGCATAGATTACAATATAATAGGCATCCGGTATATATATGACCCAAAATTAGCAGCAATCCAACGCTCTCTACGAAGTTATTTGGTCATCTGAGGTACAGCTAAGGGCTTAATACTGGTATGTTTGTGGTTCGCAACTTAATGCGCTGGTTTTACCTTAGGTTAAGCTAAGTCTGCCAAGAACAGCGTAAAGACATTTCACTTACGGACTATTTTGGTTATTAGTCTATGGTCCCGCAACAGTTTTTAGAAAAAGCTTAGTCGTTTTACAATGTATTTCGTACTGTGCCAACTGTCTTTCAGCTACTTGTGTCAAAGTTGAACTGGTCGATGGGAAGGAAGTCATTGCAAAAGCAAAAACACCGGTATCACGGCGTTCCCGAGATCCGTACTACGAACAGCAGTTGGTATTTACCGAGACATATCATGGACGATTGCTTCAAGTATGAAACATTGATGTGTCTTATGTCAACAATGATGTCTTATTAGCAACTTAAGCTTTCACGGCGTTGTATATCAATCGATAAATATATTTTCAATTTTTGTATCAGTGCGGCCTTATCGAATTTAATTTGGTTCACATCGTTATATATTGTCGCATAATTTCATGTGGGGTCCACATTTTGATAACATTTTTACCGAAAAAAATCCATGTCCAAAATCTTTGTCGTATATAAACGAACGGTTGGTCGAATCCTATCGTCCAGGACACTCTGTTCTTGTGCAGCTTCACAAAATATGCTTCTCGGAAATGAAATCTCTGTTAACATTTAGCAACGCTAAATTATAACAAGAGTACTTACACGCAATTAAAACAACACCGTTTAGTACTTACTCTAACAATGATATCTTTCAGGCAGTTAATAGGTATGGTATTCAAACTAGCGTCCTAAGTTGAGATCCGTGTCGGTGCGACCGAATCTTCTTGCAAACCGGCGTATGTAGGCAGAAAATTATTGAGCTTATATCTGTTCAGTAGTTTAGATTTCAGTAAACTTAAGTTAAGCGCACCACTAAGGATGTTGTTAACAACCGCCGATGCATCAGAGTTTCAAACGTATCGACATAGTCACTCCCAACGTATTTCAAGTTGGAAGCGTTTTAGTTAAAACTATACAATTATTTATCAATATCTTTGGTATATTCGTTATTTGATACCACTGGTTAATACTCTCCAATCTTTATTGAGCCCAACCTCCAATGTGTGTTGAGTCGATACACCCATTTGGGTTTCGGTTCGACTATGTGTCTAGTTTTATTGCTATAAACCCTGGCAATTTGTAAACAGACATTTCAGCTACGACGTTTGCTCTAGCTTTATAAAATCAATTTGCTGCAAACACCCGAGAACTATTTTGAGCGTGGGGCAAGCTAAGATAAATCACGCCTGGCGGCAAGATGAGATGCAACACATTTGGGCATATGTGTCCATAGGAGCAAGGGGCTTAACTCCAAAGGATCGGATCCCCTACTCATGTACTCCCCACATTCCGAGCATTGAAGGCATTTTGGGTAAATTTTGAATAATTTTGGGTAAATTAACAAAAATTTATGACTTTACGCTAGTGTTGGACAATGGCCGTGAAAGACGTCAACGGCTGGCCAAAGATTGCCTCTGCCGTCGGCTAAGTTCTTGGGAATTTGCTGCAGGTGACAGTTTTAGAAGTGGTTGATCACCAGTTGTTCTCTCGCTCCTCTGGCCGCGATCTAACGCTTACTATTATACAGCAAATCAATTATAAACCAAACTATTGGAACTTTTTGATGTATATGCAATCCTCTATAACCAACATTCAATGATTTTGTACCGTCTAGTACACCTTGTTATATTTAATCATATAACATATATCTTTTTATTATTAAACTAATATGCGTCAATGTTCAATGATTAAATGTTGGACAATGGCCGTGAAGGACGTCAACGGCTGGCCAAAGTTTGCCTCTGCCGTCGGCTGGGTTCTTGGGAATTTGCTGCAGGTGACAGTTGTACATGTCGTTGGTCAGCAGTTGTTCTCTCGCTCGTCTGGCCGCGATCTAACGCTTACTATTGTACAGCAAATCAATTATAAACCAAACTATTGGAACTTTTTGATGTATATGCAATCCTCTATAACCAACATGCAATGATTTTGCACCGTCTAGTATACCTTGTTATATTTAATCATATAACATATATCTTTTTATTATTAAACTAATATGCGTCAATGTTCAATGATAGGCGTCAAAGCCCGCTGTCTCAAAACACTAAATACAGTACAGTCTTGCTATGGTCAGCCTAGGCATTACATTCGGCGCTTACTATAGTAAGCCGTAGAGAACTTTCGGATACAAATCGATTTTGTAACAAATGTTGAAGAATCATGGACGAATATTGAATTCATATCGTAGTAAGAGAACCTTCATGGCATAAACCTGCCTATTTGCTGTCGCCCAGTCGTTCAGTTGTTGCCGGGCGGTTGACCCATCGGCCGGCTTTTTGCCCACGGCCGGCCAAAAATTGTAACATGACTTCAAAACCGGCCGTTGCCTAACAATACTCTGTGTGAGAGTGGGAGGGAACAGAAAGAAGGGAAGAATTGCATGCCAGTAAATTGATTGCTGGGGGGCAATTGCCATCATTGCTTCTTCCTCTTCCCGCTTCTCGGTCCCTGATTTGCTGGAAAATCTAGAAGCCGGTCTGCTCTGCAAATCTAGCCGATTGTTGTAGGTAATTGTTAGAAAACCATAAAAACCAAGAATAGTATATATTTAGTCCTTACTGTGCTAGCCATAAACATAAACACACAAATACTAACTTAAATACATAGCGACATCAGTGAACTACTGTTTGATTGCCATCACTGCTGCTTCCTCTTCCCGCTTCTCGGTCCCTGATTTGCTGGAAAATCTAGAAGCCGGTCTGCTCTGCAAATCTAGCCGATTGTTGTAGGTAATTGTTAGAAAGCCATAAAAACCAAGAATAGTACATATTTAGTCCTTACTGTGCTAGCCAAAAACATAAAAACACAAATACTAACTTAAATACATAGCGACATCAGTGAGCTACTGTTTGATATATTAAGTGCTACCGAAAGCCTGCAGTCAATTTTATATCGGCGGCATTATGGATATATTCAACTTGGTTTTATGACGCCAAAAAATTTTGTATCCTAAATTTACAAGGATCCATGAAGCTGGCAGACATTTTCTAAAGGGTTTCTTAAGATAATTGAAACGTTGAGCATCACCACTGCAAACACTGATTTCTTCAAATCGGTTTATGGCTAATTTCTCATTGATTTGTTCTTCAAATTGTTATAAATCCCATTCTTCCCGTATTTTGAAGCTGTACCAAATTTATTTTCATCGCAAAAATACGGACACAATTGACCAACTGTACTTTCACTACTTATGATTGTGGCGAACTTTGGATTCATTTTAGCCGAAATGTTAACTTTTATAAATATTATTGTGACTTTTGGCTATGACCAAACTAAAGGTACGACCCCGACGAAGAACCAATCGAATTTCCATTTGTTTTCTGAATTTCGTCTTGTGGCGATCAATATATAATAGCAGTTTTTAATACATAACCAGGCGTCATATTGTCGTAATATGGTCAGTTTTTGTTTTTGAGTGTTTCAATTTTTGAAATAGCATTAATAAATTCAAATTTTTACCGTACTTTTCCAAATATCGTTGAGTCTTTAGTACGTTAACATCGCGAAAATACACCATTGTATTAATAACCAAAACGGATATATAACACATAACTGCATATAGTCATATAATAGTACTGGTACAATTATTAAATAATGTTAACATTGCGAAAATACACCATTGTATTAATAACCAAAACGGATATATAACACATAACTGTATATAGTCATATAATAGTATTGGTACAATTATTAGTACGTTAACATTGCGAAAATACACCATTGTATTAATAACCAAAACGGATATATAACACATAACTGTATATAGTCATATAATAGTATTGGTACAATATTATTAGTACGTTAACATTGCGAAAATACACCATTGTATTAATAACCAAAACGGATATATAACACATAACTGTATATAGTCATATAATAGTATTGGTACAATTATTAGTACGTTAACATTGCGAAAATACACCATTGTATTAATAACCAAAACGGATATATAACACATAACTGTATATAGTCATATAATAGTATTGGTACATAATTTTTAGTACGTTAACATTCCGAAAATACACCATTGTATTAATAACCAAAACGGATATATAACACATAACTGTATATAGTCATAATAGTACTGGTACAATTATTAGTACATTAACATTGCGAAAATACATCATTTGTATTAATAACCAAAACGGATATATAACACATAACTGTATATAGTCATATAATAGTATTGGTACAATTATTAGTACGTTAACATTGCGAAAATACACCATTGCATTAATAACCAAAACGGATATATAACACATAACTGTATATAGTGATATAATAGTATTGGTACAATTATTAGTAGGTTAACATTGCGAAAATACACCATTGTATTAATAACCAAAACGGATATATAACACATAACTGTATATAGTCATATCGTGTACTGGTACAATTATTGGTATACGTTAACGGCGAAAAGGCACAAGAAACAAAAAAAAAAACGAGTAATAGCACTGGTACAATTATTAGTACGTTAACATTGCGAAGATACATCATTGTATTAATAACCAAAACGGATATATAACACATAACTGTATATAGTCATATAATAGTATTGGTACAATTATTAGTACGTTAACATTGCGAAAATACACCATTGTATTAATAACCAAAACGGATATATAACACATAACTGTATATAGTCATATAATAGTATTGGTACAATTATTAGTACGTTAACATTGCGAAAATACACCATTGTATTAATAACCAAAACGGATATATAACACATAACTGTATATAGTCATATAATAGTATTGGTACAATTATTAGTACGTTAACATTGCGAAAATACACCATTGTATTAATAACCAAAACGGATATATAACACATAACTGTATATAGTCATATAATAGTACTGGTACAATTATTAGTACGTTAACATTGCGAAAATACACCATTGTATTAATAACCAAAACCAATATATAACACATAACTGTATATAGTCATATAATAGTATTGGTACAATTATTAGTACGTTAACATTGCGAAAATACACCATTGTATTAATAACCAAAACGTATATATAACACATAACTGTATATAGTCATATAATAATAGTATTGGTACAATTATTAGTACGTTAACATTGCGAAAATACACCATTGCATTAATAACCAAAACGGATATATAACACATAACTGTATGTAGTCATATAATAGTACTGGTACCAACTATTAGTACGTTAACATTGGGAAAATACACCACTGTATTAATAACCAAAACGGATATATAACGCATAACTGTATATAGTCATATAATAGTATTGGTACAATTATTACTACGTTAACATTGCGAAAATACGCCATTGTATTAATAACAAAAACGGATATATAACACATAACTGTATAGAGTCATATAATAGTATTGGTACAATTATTAATGTTAACATTGCGAAAATACACCATTGTACCAGTGCTATTATATGAACAATACGTAACTGAACGAAGAA
>JASANE010014829.1:0-16712 GCA_030248225.1 Trileptium ribeirensis
CACCGTTATTACATAATGTTTGTTACGGTGGCACATAGAAAACATGGGAAACACATGGATATAGATGGTATGAAACGGCGGGCGCTACAAAGGGCTATCATGTGCAAACAGAGAGGTAAACGTGCAATTATAGAATGACCACAGAATTAAGAAGGTGGGGTTCAATTTTCAACGTAGGTATATCTCGCATATTTAAAATTATTTAGTGATATTTATTTAAATGTCATATTTTAATATTAATAATTTTGACAATTTGTTAAAGGATTTTGGTTCAAACATTATCTTCGATTTATAACGTCTGGCTTTTAGACGCAAATAAAGTCATTAGTAAAAAGAAACAAAAGATTTCCGCAAAAATTTAACCTCCAACCCTAATCGACCGATGTCACCCCTTTGTTTGCCCCTATCTCTAAAGATACCGCTAGTTTGCGGTAATAGGTAAAATTAGAAACTTTGCAACTTTTCCTATTGGTCATCGGAAGTAAAATTGCAAAAAAATGGTGCGACGGAAAATCGCTTTCGCTTGGACTGCTACAGAAGTTAGACACTAATATACAGGCGATAAGTCGGACAGGATGTCGAGTTTTACGGATCAGTTCGACCTCGGCAGCACGGAGATCGATCGTCTTTACAGACCGACTCGTTTGCTTAATTTAGTGTTTCTTTTATTGTCTTCGTATGAATTCGGCTCGACGGCGGTATTGGTTCGGAAGTTGATTGACTGATCACAAAGCATGACGACGGGAGTGTACCTTTGCCTTCGGACATTGCTTCCAGAAGAGGTAAGTGTAGGCCAGGTATTCTGTTGGAGGTTTATTTTCTCCAAGAAACACATAGTTGCACATTATTTAGTCATGGTCAATTACTTATAAAATTATATAGTTGAATGTAGCTAGTCGCGCCGGTGAGTTGACTTTTTCGTCCACTTTATGGCTAATTCACCCTCTGGTCCGAATTCTTACGCCAAAACGTTGTCTCGAATTTTGATTACCAGGTCGATTTACGAATTGTCTGATTTGGAAAAGTTGAGCCGAAGTTCTTACGATTCCCCGTGGTTTTAATAGGTAAATTAAAAAATAGAAACTATTTGTATACAATACATTCACGTTTTACATGATCCAACCTCGGAGAATTTTCCCAGTGATGATCACAGTTACAAATTTTAGTTGGTCGAAATTAGGTTTCAAATGTGGGTTTGTTATTTGCAGGACTGCTTTAAAATTTCTATCTTAGTAGAATGCTCGGCGCTCATGCTGCGTTTGGAGCTAAAGTAAAATAAAACATAGGAAAGATGACGTGGAACGTTGCTCACTAACCGTGTGGTCGAAATTGGCGAAAAAATTAACATTGCTATTTTACGTTTTACGGAATTACGTTCGGCTGTCGCGCCGCAGGCTGGCCCCTCTCCATGGTTAATGTCGAGGTCTAATAGTATGAATATCTAACGTTAAGGGATGACTCGTCTGAACGAAACGTTTACTGGTTTCCTGTTTTTCACATTACCGCATATTTGTCATGGTTTTATTTTTGTGTTTCGGTATGATAATTTGTACATGTAGTAGTGTTAATTTTGAAACCTCTTAGGCTGGTATAAATCGCTTATTTGCAAAGCGGGAGTTGGAAAACGATTTCCGTAGAATTCCAATACTGCGAGCAGTAAGTGTTAATTACGTTTTATTTGACTATAGCGGTGACAGATCGGAGAAAATGTTGTCATTTGCCTTTCCTCCCGCTCTTAAAACAAATGTGGGTGTACACAGTAATTAAATCATGAACTTATGAAGTCTCATGTAAAGGAATATAGAAACTGTGCCATTTGGCCGACGATGCTTAGAGGATGCCTCCGGATGTCGCAAGTTCCAAAGTTCCCGTGGTCCGAGTACCTCAATAGAATGCTTTCTCGCAAATTTACAAATAAAATTAAAACGATCTCTTCAAAATGATTCAAATTTTTGGTATAATCGACCTAAGTAATCTTCTATTTCGGTTAGCTTTAAGCTATTGGCTCTCAAAATTAAAATTGGTTTGTTGTTGTTTCGGCTGCTTCAAATAAAACAGGCTACGGCGATGCCCCTGCTTCGAGATAAGAATACCCCGGTGACATAGAAACAGGCAGACTGGTTATTGGCAGGAACAACATGGCGAACCTCATGCACTTTATTATGACCGTTAACTTAATAAATAGGGCATACACTATGCCTCCAAACCAGGATCAAGGGACTTTTGCAACAAAATCCCAACAAATTGACGACACCGATAGTGTCGGAGCGCGTCCGAAACGTATCAAAATAATGACAAACCATGTTACATGAGACCCTGTATGGCGTCATTGCCCATAAAAATGAAAACTAACCCGGTGGAAATGCGCGCCTACAAAGTACACGTGAATGAGGAGCAAAATATGAAACAGAATATAGGTAATTGTGTTGAGCCAAGCTCACGTTTGTTCCGGTCTTTTTCCACGGTGTATCCAAATTTACCATAGTACGTGAGGCAAATCTACAAAGGTTTATCGGTCCAAATTTGTTCTATGCTTAGGCTTGTCTAGTATTTTTACAAGCATTTTTCTATCTAGCAATTATAGTCTAGAGCCGCGCTATAGCGCCTAGAAATTTAGTATTAGATAATATACTTAGAAGTAGTCAGGAAGCAGCTTGGTATTGCTTGATATGCCTTGCTTGCCACACGTTACAGCACGTTACGTGTGCTAAAACAAAATTTAGAAAATCCACATTCGTTTTCTGTGCTGTTCAGTACGGTAGCGTTATAAGTTCTAAAGTAGTTTCTCTTTTCGGGCCAGTCAACCATCTGAGCTACGGCCTGGCTGTGAGAGATCCCAAGCTTTAACGCGTATGGTTCATTACCAGCGCTAACATAGCGGAGTTACTATAGTATTGCGAAGATGTTCCACGAAACGATCAATAAAAATCGCTCGCAAGATCATAAGACACTAACATCGATTAACGTTTACTACACAAATTCCATTGTTCTAAAATAAATAATAACTCTAATGAGTCATCAACCAAGGAGTCCGACGATAAACCTGAGGGACTGTTGGAACCCTATGGGGGCCACAATGTCTACAGTTAATTAACAGAGTTAGAATTATAATCAATCGAGACTGAGCTAAAATTAACACGACTTTTCAGGGCATTGTACGGTTATTGCTAGCGGGTAAGAAACACATGTATAAATTTGTTCTTCAACAACATTGAATCAAGCAACTTCCAAGTGAGATCAGGATAGAGAACATGGGCTGGGCACTATGACTTGCGAGCAGGTGTAAGTGTCAAGCTCCCTTGCGGACCTCAGTATCATATCAAAGACTAGACTCGTGCGTAACCGATC
Organism: Trileptium ribeirensis; assembly: GCA_030248225.1. Taxonomy (NCBI): domain Eukaryota; kingdom Metazoa; phylum Nematoda; class Enoplea; order Enoplida; family Thoracostomopsidae; genus Trileptium; species Trileptium ribeirensis. The sequence continues at coordinate 3,349 of JASANE010014829.1, forward strand.
GGACGAGGTCTGAATACACCTTGTGAAGCGCGCCTGCGACTTGCTCGGCTTTACACCTTCTTGTGTGTGACCGAGAAAAGTTACTAAGCTAGGTTACTCCTGCGGAGAACAGCTAACACACACTTAACACTGATCTACAATCGTGAGGCGCCAAAGACACGCCCCGCAGCGTTGTCGAGATGAACGAGAAACCTTCCGCAGGGTGGCAACTACAAGGGAAATACTTCAAACTAGAACCAAACTATCACGCCTACAGCCACGAGACAAAACAGTAGTACTTGGGTTTTGTAGCCTATTATGTCCTAAGTGTTATTTGAGTGTCAATTTATCTTATGATGATGCTACCTTTAGGACATGCCTGACAGCCGCTGCAGGGGCCAATATTCGGATGTTATAGCATGATAGATTGTTTTAAACTGGTTTTCGTCCCCCTGTATTTTGTGTATTACTTATAGTTCACAGCTGCGTTTCAATCTTTTCTGTATGTATCATATCCTTCTTCAGGTAAAGACAAATTCGACGAGTTTTGTTTCATCCCGAGGCAACATTCCCACGCAGTATCCGGAGTTGCCCAACGATGATATGCGGTTAGTTTCTTAGATTGTATGATTTGCGTTCATCGAAGCTTGTGTTTACTATGTGACACCGAGACGCTGCATTAAGCTAAAAGTTACAAGCCCTTTCTCACAAAATATATTCTTACCCAAAAACATTTACTGCTCTCCTTGTTTTCATGAAACCCAACGCTCCCTCAAACAACACTGGTATCCTACTGGTTATCGTTATTCTTTTTATTTTTGAACAAACACCGCAGATATTTTATTTATCCGCATATTTTCAGCCACAATACCAGACATTCATGAAATAAATTAAAATGAAATGAATAAATAAAATGAAAAACTTCACTTCAACAACACAGCACAAATTTCGGCAGGGTTCACTACTGTCATCAAGACATGCGGGGCTTCCTGGAATTTAATCTATCTCCAAACCTAATACTAGATCGTTTTACATTCCGACTATTTAGCGAGAACATCTTGATAAGACTCAAAACATGCGAAATGCTTATCGAGAGTTGTCTCATGACTCATAAATTTCGCAAACCCAACGCTATGAGAACCAGTGCATATGTTTAATAGGTACACTCGGACTCACTCACGCTTGCCTGCGATGTCCTTCTGCGGGACTCTCACCCTGTACGCTTGACAATAATCCCTGCAGGTGGCCAGTATCCCCACACACTGCACTGTTCGGAAACCAACAGACCAGGCGTTACTGGAATTGGGGCTGCTAAACAACTGCAGAATATTTGGTTTTCGAGACTCACACTCATGTATCGAGGCGCCAACTGGAAATATGCACTCACTCCTACGAGAACTATTTAGAAAATGAAGATATTTGATCATGCTCACAATTGCCATGTGTGCAACGTAGTTTAAATTCGTGATGAGCGGTTCACTGAACGACCTGTTTTGAACTCCTACAAATTTTCTCGAAATTGCCCAGTGTGACAGCAGATTGGGAGCCGATGGATGTCTGTGTTACATAAATGCCCTTGCAGCTTCTACCTCCAAATTGAATATATCCAGATCGAGGATCCAAAAAAGGTACTCTGATTCAAAACTTCTTGATAAAACACCGGCACTTCACTGTAGGCTTAAATGAATTTACCGAACGTCAAAAGGGCAAAGTGGGCCAAACTACTCACGCTAGGCATCCGTCACGGGTGATTTTTGCCCAGCCAATCGTGCCACCTGGGCACAACCAGGCGCGGAAGGACGCACCTCTTAGTGGAACGAAAACTTTGCGCCCGCACGTTTAAATGATGCACGGCACAGCAAATTTTCAGCGGAATTTTCCGCTCACATATTCTCATACGAGATAGTCAATAGGTACGGAGCTCCCAGGGAACTGTATTGTGATAGAGGAGGTGTTTTTACCGCGCACATGTTCGAAGAGCTGTGCCAAGAAATGCAGATATTTCGGCATATGAGCCTAGCATACCATCCGCAAACAAATGGTGAGATCGAAAGATTTAATAGGACATTACTATATCTATTACGAGTAAGTGTACCACAAGATGATCATCACTCGTGGGATGTATCATTACCATTTTGCATAATTGCTTATAATTCTTCGGTACACACAGCCACCAAATATTCACCATTTCTGATAATGCACGGGTTTTATCCTAGGTTACCTGGAGAATACGATACGCATAGTGCAGCCACAGGATACACGGGGGCTCACTCCTATAGGGCCAACGCGCAGCGCTGTATGGCTTCTATTAGAGAGTGTGCATACTAATCAATGAAAGCCGCTCAAGAATTAAATCGGCTAAGGTACGATAGGCGAGTTCGCGAACCACGCTATAAAACAGGAGAATTAGTCAGGGTTTGTAGGTAGACACAATACCACACCAGGGACATCTAGAAAACTCACGCCCCGTTGGTGTGGACCCTACGAAATATTACGAATCACCCTGCCGTGCATGCGCGTAAGAATGCATTCTATTCCGGAAGGCATGGCACATGTCGTACACATTAATAGAACTAAACCATGTTTAGGGCATTAGATCCAGTACCTAACGTAGGAGATTGGCTAGGTCAAGTACACGCTTCCGTACTAGAGAGGGGTTTGAATGAAGCAACCTAACAAATTATCGCTGATAGTGATTTTGTTACTGAAATAGAACCTGTAGACGAGGTAGCAGTACGCACGGTAAGAACAGCAATCAGTGATAGTTCTGATACTGAGAGTGCAGAAATGGGTGACCCTAACGACCGTAACTTATATCGCCGGACATACGCAGAGATAGAGGCCGAGCAAGCGGCAATGGAACACATTGAGTATCGGACGGACGACTACGAACCTCAGAATCCAAGGACGGTCAGGAATTGGATTCCACTGACTGATCCGGATAGACAAATAGAACCATCCTGGCCACCAATAGCACAGGAAGGGGCTACCAGTCAAGCGGCCTTCTCCTACATACCAGAACCTGGTAGCCGAGATACGCAGGTAGAATGTGGACAACATACTGTGCCAGTAACCACGATGAAAAGAATAGTGGCTACCAGCGAGGAAGTTGCATTCGGCGTACCGACAGTAGGTGTTGGAATACTCGAAGCACAACACTTCTATCCAGCGGATATCACGCTGTCCACCACAGCGCAAGGAGCTTCTGGCGGAATCGTCGTACCTGGACCATACACCTCAAGAGATTTACGTTACCCAATTATGCTCGCTGCTCAGGACCTCCCATTATTTCAATCGCGACCAGCTGAACATATTATGGCGTCACGACTGCGGGTACCAATGGAACTGGCCAACCGCTCCATAATGTGTTCATTCCAACATGCCCCGTTGTGTTCAACACCCCCGACGGTTGGGAACGGGACGAACAGCACATGGAGTGGCGCGAGCGACCGCAATTTCGCCAACCGATGGTGTCCAACTACTGCCGTCGCAACCTATGGGAATGGGTGAGCCACCTCGTGCGCGATGCTGAGCTAGGGCGTCTCACACCATAAGTTGTCGCAAGTGCACCGCGTAGCGTTAGCAGCTAACAGAAGCGAGGAGTGAAATGAGAGCATGAAGATGAAATGAGATAAGATGAATGGACACGACCTATTAGGAGGTATATTGGTAAGAATAACTCTGAGCGAGAGGCGCGAGTACAGATCTAAGTAACAGCAGCGAGATACATCTTAGGTAACGGCTTAAAGTATCATTTACAAGCATTCCATGTAGTGGAACAAGATAGGAATAATAGATACAACCTCGATAGGACAAAATATACCAAACGAAAATTACCGGATTTAAATGGATACCCGAAATTAAGAACATCAAAAGCCAGACTTTTCTAACAAATTCGAAATAAACCAAATGGGTATATCAGTCCAAAGCTTATCACAAGAAAATAGTCTAAGGGAACCCCTGGGTCAGGGCAAACCGGCAGCCGGAGCTTTTTCTCGGCGGCGACCAAACCAAAATAACCAGGAGGTACGTGCTAAACTGTACATATATTGTTATTATTGTTATTATATGCTAAAAATAATGTGTAATTGGACGGTTCAAGGGAACAATAATTTTTCATAGCCAAGCAAACAAAATTTAACGAACTCAAAATTCCATAAACCATAAGGGAAAACTTCCAAAATTAAAAATAGATAGGGAGAAGACGTTTTCGGGGATACAACTTCATAACTTCATAAAAGAATTTTCGTCCTTCTACCCGTTTTTCATGAATTTAAACTCAAAGTATTAGGGTATTCTAGGGAATTTCTCATAATTCCAGAAAATTTTGGTAAATTTTAAATTTTCAATTTAATTAATCACATGGGCTGTACATCATATCGGACAAAAAGGCTAAACTGTACACAAATTTTACATTTTACTATACTTATTCCGCAAAATTGATTTCCACCATAAGTAAGGAGTCTAATAAATCTAAAAATATTTAAGCGATGTAACAGCCCTAGATTTTCAGGGATTTTTAAGAGGATATCCAAAATAGAGAAAACATTCAAATCAAGGTCATAAAAAGGGGAAAACTTAACGCGATGGGCGATCTGATACCGATGGAGCGTGATTCTAGCACTACATTGTGTACACTCATTGTTGTTATAAAATAAAGTTGTATCATCATCATAACCTGTTGTATCGTCGCGCTCCACCCACCCGAGGTGCACGGGGTGATTTTCGAACCGCAATAGAATAATCGTGATTATATGGTATCCGGTTGGCCCCAAATGTATTAATGATATCATATGTAGTGCTATAATATTGTATTGTGGGGAAACGGCTGCGCACTCGTATGAGCCAGGGACAATGGACAATAGTTTCACGATCTCATTTATCTGGCTCGTTGATTCGATGCCCGTGGGTTGATCCCGGTGCGTACGCCTGATATCGTTGTAATGATAATCGATGTGTACATAAAAGATTTTTAATATCGTAAAAGTGTATCGTACTGCGTGTCAGGATGGGTCGGGGCATTGTGCGGAATCTTAATCGAAATTCAAACGGGAAGTTTTGTTGCAATTCGGATCTCGGAGACCCTCCTGGCATGCAGACTAAATGTACCATATCACATATACCATGCTTGTAGTATTACGAGACATCTAAAAGTGAAAGAAAATTGGCCGAATCCGAAGGTAACATCATTTTATAGGGGCTTTTAAAATTTAGCAATTTTGGATTTTTCTTAAAGTTCAGGTAAAAGTAGGACTATAACATCGTCATTAGGGCCCACGCTGCGGGGACCCTAAGGTATTTGATGTAAATCGAAGAAGTCCCCTACCGTGTCTACGCGGCATGGAGAACTAGTTTTGAAACAAACGGTCAGTGGTATGGTGAATAGAATTTTCAGGGAACAGTGCTCTGGAGCCTAGCGAACGACTTCTACTTATGCGTAAATAATCGTCGGCCCACGCGGCTGCCCTCAGGTCGCTGCAATTCTCTTAACACCTTACCCCTCCCGTGTCCCTGTGTCCTTCCCGCTTTCCGTGTGTACTCCTTACTCCCCCGCTCGTATTCACATCACTTAAAATAAATTTTCGTCCCCCGGGTCTAGAAACCAAAAATGCGACCGGCGAGCAGGGAACCAGTCGAGAATCGAAAACTCTGTGAACGATTTGAACGTGATTTTCAAATTTGTCGGGACTCGCACTAACGGGTGCGCAGGGCATCCGTAAGACGCACCAGCACCCGCAAGGGCAGCCCTTGCTAACGAACTTTGAAAGCCAAGAAAATATCACCAGGAGGGAGTCTGCACTGCGTCTACACAGTGAGAGCCGCTCCTGAGAAAATCAAGAGCAAAAAGTAAAACGAAAAAGCAAGAACCTTGCAAACAAAATGCGAAAGTGGCGACAACCGCCTTACAGAAAACTGCCCACTATGCGGCCAAATCTCTCGACTAGTCGCGACGCTGCGTCGGGCCTATCCTTTTTATACTCTTACTGTACCCCCTTGGTTGTTCTCGCGCCCTGTTTTCCAAAACATTGAGCGCATTCCTTCAAAGTTGGAAAATAATAATGACAATAACAACACAGAACACGAGTTTTCAAAACCAACGGCCGCTATTCAGGCAGGATAAATTTATATACAACGAGCGCTGTCGGCTGGTCCGATATACATATCGGGTGACCAAACCGGGTGATAAATTGATGTTTTGTATGGCCAGAAAACGCCCTGCAGGCCTAGCAGACGCTGGACAACCAACAAGCTGATAAACAACTAAACCTCGCGCTGGTCGGCGCGAGGCTTTTTTGACAGCAAAATATACGAGCGCTCAGGGCGCTCGCAGCTTCTTAAGATTTTAGGGTATTTCGCGAGATTATGGACGAACAAAAGGAGTAGGCGGCCGGGGGCGGGGTCAGATCCATGCCCTGGCTGGTCGTCTACAGATAAAAATACAATTTTAAGTGTAAGACAAATAGGTGGCCCGTTAGATGCCTTTTTTGCGACAAAAATAGAAAGTTTTGGTAGCACGAGAGGATTATTTAGGTCCTGCGCGGACCGATGAAGCTAGGCGGCCCCGGTTTTTGATGAAATAGTTAGGGTAAGACCGGGTAAAAAATAACCATTGCACTTGCCTGTGCAATTGCATTATCCATTGCAATCACAACGTGCATTTGACGATACTATTGCATCCACAAGGGCAATCAAAATCAGTATTCGCATTTCAACGCGGAATGGTTATCATTATCGCTCGGGTAACGAGTTTTACAGTTGCACGGTATAGTGCAATGGTTTACACCACTGCAAGTGTTGGTGCAATGGTTTTCACAAGTGCGCTCCTTCGTGCATTGGTCTCCATGTAAGCTTAAGCAAAAGCATTTGTCGATGTATAAGCGCGCAAAAATTCTCGACGAATTGTTTATGCCATTTTGGCCATATACAGCTTTGTTTATACGCGTTTCACAAAATAACGCGCGCAATCAGGGGCAAAAATTTTATAGGCAGTTTTGTGTGAGTGGTTGTTACGCATAACAATAGACGCATATTTTTTGCTTACGGGCGAATAATTGCCAGTAAGAAATGTTATTCGCGTATTTATGTACCCATGATGTTACGCGCGAGAAGACGTGCGTAGAATTTTAACTACACGCATGGAAATGCGCATACAATTCGCGTTACGCGCGTCACCTTGTTCATAACTTTTCGTTTACGCGCTACAAAATATACATAATCATAAACTATGGGCACATAATTGCCCGTAACTTGTATAGTTACGAACACACAAGTCTCCGTGACTTTATAGTTATCGACGCTTCTTTTGCGTAAATTTGAAGTTGTTAACATCAGACTGCGCGTAATCTTTCAGTATGGCGACAGAGCTTTGTAGCTGATTTATGATACTTATATTTGTACATGTTCATAGGCGGGGAGAGGGACAATATCATTCTGAAGTTTGAACCCCCTTGGGCTTGCCGACCACCTCCTTCTCTTTGAGAGATAGCTTTATCCACCCTAGGCTCTGCATACACCCTCCCCCGCGTCGTAGGTGTGCGGAATGTTTTGGCAAAAATAGGCTAAATGTTTGCAAAATAGGCTCAATTTTGGCAACAATTGGGTGAAAATTAGTAAAAATAATGGGGAAATTGGTAAAAAAATTGGAGGAAAATAGGCAAAAATCCAGATAATATTGGCTAAAATTAAGAAAATTTTTGAGTCCCAAATCATTTGAAGATTTGTCCGCCCCTGACGACAATACCCTCCGCCGACCGGCTGGTCTCCATAGGACTTCGGAAATTGATCATGTACGCTTATATTACACAATTTCTAGTTCCTCGGACATAAGTGTGTTCCTTCAAGTTATATGCAGTTTGCAGTTTTGTATATAATCAAAGGAGTGGGAAGATAAGAGAAACCTACAAAAAGAGTCGGCGCGAGTTCGCAATGTGCCACTCGATAACATCCTTACAATCACACCACAATTTGTTGCTTTAGATTGAAAATCACGTAATCATACATATCTTTAAGAGGAGTGGGTTCTCAAGGGTGTACAGAACCAGCAAGCAATGTGCTTTTAATTTTCAAAAACAAGCAATCATTTCAGCAGGATAATATTATATACCTGAAAAAAATCACGAATATTCATTTGCTTATTTCAGAAAACACATGTTACCGCACAACCGCACAAACAAGACTTTACCTAAGATAAGTGTCGTGAATTAAGATATGACACACTCTGTTTTACAGCACTTCGCCGCTTCTCAATGCTTGGGTAAATGTGATGGGACAAACTTAATTTTTGAGTTTATGATTTGCAGTGTCTCGCATTTGTGTACCGTAGGACTAAAACAATTACGTAATAAATAAATGCAAAATATTTTGCTTCTTATAATGTAAGCAAACACTGTTGTACTACACAGCGATTTATTCAAATCCTGAACGGTTTGGCAAACAGCGGTCAAGGGTTATATGTTTCATCAGTGGGTCGTAATTTAATATACATTTGAGATCAAATTTCAGTGCGAAATATGGGCAACAACTAACAGTTATAGACATATGTGTGATGCAAATTTGAGTAAAGGTGTTGTTCAATCCAGCTCAATCACTTTCGGGTAGCGATAGAATAAAAGAATTTAATTTATGTTTGTGCATCTATGGCAAATTTGTCGCCTAGTTCTTTTATTTACTACTTTTCTAACCAAAAATTTCAGACATTCGAATGTACACACCGATGCAGCAACACTTTAAGCCTAAAACATCGTTTTTCAGTGAGGCGATGCAAATATTTTAAATCTATCACTCGTCAATTTTATCTGGTTCGTCGGTATTTCAACCCACTAACAGTATAAAGGTGCGTAAACCAAGCGTAGCTAAAGCACATGCTGTGTAACTAAAATGAAAGAGCAAAATATTATTTAGTAATAACTGTATTCGTCACATAATTTTGCGCCCTGTCGCGTGAATACATTGCTAGCCAACATAACGCAATGTTGCCGTTTATAACAGTAAATGCTCAAAAATATTAAAAACCAAAGGTAATTAAAGTTGGCAGAATTAATTACCTTTGGTTTGTAAATTAGTTAAGTTCCGCTGGACTCTGTGCGAATGATACAAGCAAATCAAGAAACATTCATAGTGAAACGGCTACAGTTGACCAAAAGATTGCTGCGCTTTGATATATTTCATTTAGATACATGTGGTATGTTTACGCATGTCTAAATATCTTTATATTTGCAGTCATTAGCGAGCACGTGGTTGAACAACCGTACTTTAGGCAGGAATAGGCGGAATTTAGCTATCATGATAAGCAGCTTCGTAATGAATATGGATGCATCTGATGTTTCCGTTGCACTCGAATTCAGGTGCGTGCAACTGTTGCGACCATTGTGGCTATGGTGTGCAGTTGCTGCACACAAATAAACGTGAACGTCGCATAAGTTTGCCCCTTTTCTGACCTTGATTTGAATGTTTTCTTTATTTTAGATATCCTGTTAAATATCCCAGAAAATCTCAGGCTGTTACAAAACTAAATGAAAATTTCAAGAGAAACATTCCTTTGCGAGCCGCGCGTTTTAAGGCAGCTTTTTGTCGCCATCTTTTGACGGTCAAGAAGCGAGCTCTTACATCAAAATAAACCTCCATGTAGCCATATCCGATTCCTACTAGCTATCAGTCTGATCACTCTACCCCACTAAGACACTATCCTACTTGCTTCTACTCTCTACCATCAATTAATTATACGCATGATCTGAGCATAAAAATGTACCAATGTATAGTTATAAAACAGGGCAACTTTGTATGTCGCGCATTGGATATATAGATACTGAACAGAAGGGGTTCGTGACCCTGGTTTTTATTAAAACCCATAGGAGAGGACATTTTTAAGGCAGTTAAGCGCTAAGATTTGGCATTTTGAGGTATCTTAGTAAATTTTCAGGGCCCAAGTAGCCCTGAGGGGCGGAAATAAAATGCAGGCCATGCCGTTCACGATGTACTAAAGCCTAAGCCTTTAGTATTAGCCTAAAAACTAAGGTCCTTATATGAGACATACACTAAACCTAAGTCTAAGTCGGGGGCCGCGCCCCCGAACCCTCCGTTCTAAGCTGTTCTTTTTTCTAACGGTATAACGTACCACCACTCAGGGTTACTTGTGTGATATATATATATGTGCCTTGAAGTGTGTGACGTCGGCTGTACGCGCGTTGGAACGCACGCGATTGCACCGATCAGAATATTCGAATAAATTGTAGCTCGAGTGATTTGTCGCCATTTAAAATCATCGGGAAATTGTTCCTGGTGCGCACACATGCTTGACCAATCGTAACTGCTATATGTATTGTTTGTTATTATCTGTATGTATTTTGTTTGAAAGTAACGGCATGACTTTCTTTAGGACCGAACAGCCAAACTAATATCAAATAAGAGGTGATTTTCTCCAGGGGTTTAAGCAATAAAGGCGATTATCAGGGGACCCGTGGGAACCTAAATCGTGCATTAGGTTCCGCGATAGACGTATTATTTTTTCCTGAAAATCGAGCGGCCAATTCTACTTGTGGATGCCGATCGCGTTAGCTCCCCGCCCGAAGCAACCGCTGTAACCTTGGACTTTGGACCTCGCACATGTATAGATAAATTAAATGATGTATTAAACAATGCCTAAAAGGCCAGTCGGCAGAGGAGGGGGTTTAGGGTGTGGAGGTTTTCACGCGTGCCTAAATTTTCTAAGCATTTAGGAATTGACGAGACATCGTCATTTTTACAAATTTTTTCGGCAATGTTTCGTCATTTTTTGCCAATTTATCCCTCTTTGCGCACATTTTGCCAATTTTTGCCTTTTTTAATTTAATTTTCGGCTATTTATGCCCAAAGTTTCGGCTCCCCTTGGGTCCGACGCCTCACGCAGTATAATCCGCCTTTATGTTATCAGCCTGTATAGCATTATACGTATACGGAATATTATGCTCTATAAAAATAGGGGCTAGTAGTTGTGAAAGACGGCGAATCTGAAGTATAGCAAGTTTAAGTTTGTTCTCAGGGCGGATAGTGATAGCATAAGCCGATTAAGCGGCAGATTGCTATCTACAAATGCAGAAACTCGTGTGTCATAAACCCTACGTTACAGTAGACAACATAAGTCACCATTTCGTCATCTACCGAGCAATAAATAATGCCCACAACTGAAATGCTGCTTAATAAAAATTTGGTCCAAATTTGATTTGGGTTTGAGCAATAGGTGCTTAGTATCGGAGCAAAAATAAGAAACAGGCTGTCTGCTGAAACATTAGGCTAGAGTAATAGCTGCGGTTTAAATTCCCGCGCTATTTATCGACGCTATTATAACACAAGACATTTGAGGAGGATTAAAGTAATTATTATTTTGTTAACATAAAGACTATGAAACTTTTGATCGAGCTGATATTCCAGGTATTGATCTAATTTATTGTCGGGGTTTATTAGGCTACCAAGGGATCCCGGGTTAAATTCCCAATTTTTCTATTTTTTCACTAAAGTTTTTATTATACGTTTCCCACAAAATTTTGGGATTTCAAAATTTTAAAACTTCTTTTCTGTTAATTTGCATATTATCATTAATTTCACTCACTAGCTATGCAAAATTTAGTTTTGATTGTATTGTACAAATCAGTTGGGCTTTTGATTTCGTTCAGTTGACGACGCCGAGGAATAGTTCTACAGCAACGTGTTACTTATATATCTAAGAATCTTATGTTTACCGCCTATTTAGCTAATTCTAATTGTTTTAATTTATCATCTTGGCAGCTGTAAGGAGTGGATGTCAGCTATCTTGTACCAATGTTACCGGATTGAATCGGCAGCAGTATTCCTAATTATTTTGTGCTCTTTCACTGTGGTTTATAGTCCAATGAGTACTGACACGCAAAGAATTGCGTAGATTCAGCTGAAGTACCCGCGACATACCTGTGAACTATATTGATAAGAAGGAGCTTATACTCGGTCCTTCAAGTGGTGCATGCATATCTCAAGAAAAGCGCCTATACTCGGGCCTTTTTATCAATCTTGGATTACGAGCAAACGGTTATATTCGGGTTTCCAACCTCATTGAATCTTGTTTAAACAATTGTTTGATCTCGGAGCCCAAATAAGGCGCGGAATTAACGTTGATTTGTAACCGAGCAGAGTGTAAGAATATTGAATATCTGAGCACTAGCAAGTCAGCACAAATAAGTTTTTTTAACCGTTACTAGTTTAATTAGTAATCTTCCTTGTAAAATCGAACTTAGAAGTGGGGAATAAGGAATTAAAAGCGTTAGATTAGCATTATGTTAAGGCTAGTAATATCTTAATTTCGGCATCGTGGAGTTGAGTGAGATATAACCGGGGCGAGGGCGCAGGTGGGACTCGAATATATTAGTACTTAGTACTACTGCGTCGTTGGCAGCCTTTCGGTGTCGCGGCGTAGTGGTATTTTTGAGTAGACCGGGCGAGTAAGGGGTGGGAATTCGAATAACCGCCTTGAGAACACCTACCTCAAAACCATCTTGAGGCCAGGGCAGTCAAGACCAGGATTGAGCAAACTTCAACTGCATAGTAGTCGACCGCTACTGTACAGTTTGAATAACGTGGTCTGCCCTCCTTTCGGGATCGTCCTGTTTAAAATAACTGGTAGTATTATCGTAATTCTAAGGCCGAGGTTAAGGTAATTACATAATCGCATGGTGCACTCGCCTTTCGGGAGTGTGTCGTGTTAAAATCCTAAAGGTAATAAAGTAACAGATACCGTAAATCTGAATCACTATCGCTCAAGGATAACCCTTAAACAATAGTGTTTATAAATTAAGGTTAAGGACTAGGTTAAATACTTGTTAGCTTTAACTTAACCTAAAAGCTAAATTACTAAATAGGGATCGTCGAGTATACTTATAGTAGTGGCCGAAAGGCACAGTGAATTCGAAACGTCAGACTGTGCTAGAGTTTTTAAGTCAGACTGTGCAGGAGATTACGGTGAAGTGTGTGAGCTAAAAATGCGGTACTAAAGAATAGTGCCGCGGCACGGTCCAATGAAACAATCGGAAAAACTTACGGCAATGGTGAAGAAAACAGAAAGGAAAAAGCCCCGAGAAAGAAGACTCACAAAGCCAAAAGAAGGGGTAAACAAGGAATGGATCACAGGAAAATCGAGTGCGAAAAGGAAAGAACAGCAACAGAGGGAAAAGACTCTAGTGACCGAAAACATAATAGCAATGAATGAAAAAGAAGACCAATTATTCATAACTGTAGGCGACACCTCAGAAGAAGAAGAACCATTCGAAACCACAGGCGAAACCTCGGAAGAAGAAGAAGATACTGTATAGTTTAACAGAGAAAGGCAAACAGAGCAACCAATACCACAACACCAGAAACTACCAAAAAGGAAGGCTCGAGCA
>JASANE010014830.1:0-25085 GCA_030248225.1 Trileptium ribeirensis
TGTTTACTGTTTTGTAATCAATAAAATAATTGTGTCATTATTTTGTAGTGGAATGTGGGTCGGATGCGTAGTCGGATCGGCTGGGGACAAGGGGGAGAGATTTCGCGTTTTTCTCACAAACCCGACTTGACAAGTTTTGTTACTTAGGTACCCCAAGGCGGTTCCGTTGCGCATCCGGCGATGTTACATATTCATAATTGCTGTATTGTACGGGAGTGTCAGGATGGGTCGGGGTGTTGTACGAAACTCTTATGATAAAAATGCGTTTTGAGGTTTCTAATGTTTCGGGACCGGGGAAGATCTATCCTGACACGCCGGAAATTTGGACAGTTATATTATCACCATTTTATTTCGCGTATGTTCTAAAGGATGATTCGAAATTGATCTAGCAGGACCGAGAATGTTTGTTTTCAAAGGGGGTGTAAGAAAATTCAAATTTTGGGGTTTTAAAGATTTTAAACAAAAAGGGGGACATCAAACTATTGTTAGGGCCTCATAAGGATTCAAAATTACTCATTCGGGTCAACCTAACCCCAACGCATAACTACTTAGGGACTCCCAATCCAACGCTTAAACTCTCAAACTTTAGGGCCCTAAATCACTACGTCTCAAACCTAAACTCCCCGATTTTTGGAGCCCTATACCTCAATTGGATCCTATACTAATCATTTCACTGAAAACCGGGGCCACCCGTCCCAACGGAACTCCACGGGACCCGCATAACGCTGTTGGGACCCGAAATTTTGTCATTAGGTACGGATAAAACGGCCTCTAACAGGCCACCTAAGGGAACTACATTAAAATTGGGGCTCTCTTAAGTAGGCGACCAGCCAGGGCATGGATATGATCCCGCCCCCGGCCGCCTACCCCTGTCCGTTCCTGAAATATGAATGAAATAACAAAAAATCTAAACACAAAAAAAGCGCCTGAAGCGCTTATATATTCTACCGAAATTGCAGGCCTCGCGCCGACCAGCGCGAGGTTTAGGTTGTTTACGCCAGTTATTGGCACACTTCGGCCACTGCTGGCTGTTGGCGCTGTCTCTCTGTACATTTAATACCAAGCGGCGACTACTGACCAGGGGCACGTTTTGTTGTTTCGGCCAGCTTAGCTGTTTTGTACATCGTTGGTAACTGTGTTTACGCGTTGTACGCTATTGTACGTGTACATATATATGTGGTGTTGTAGGCTTTTGCAAAATTTTAAATTTTGAATTTTCGGGTAGCAGTAGCGACGCACAGCGACCCTGGCAATAAGCAGAACAAGAGGGGGGGTAGACAGACAGTATATAAAGAGACTGCCCGATTCTCCGATCGGGACCAGTCGGGCTTTTGAGTTTGTTTTGGCGGTTGTCGCCAATTTCAAGTTTCGATTATTATTAGGTTTTTGTTTTCTTTTTCTGCGTTCTTTTGGCATACTAGGGGAGGTTTCTCGCCGTGCCCCCACGGTGGAGAGCCTTCCTTGGTTGGACAGGTTTTCGATCTTATAAGGGCCGCCCTTTGCGGACGTTGGAGTGTCGGAAGGATGCTCCGCGCGCCCGTAAAGGTCGGGCCCCGATGAAATTCAGGAAATCGCAAGAAAATTGTTCAAAATTCTGTTCGCTTAGAGTTCGACTGGTTCCCCGCTCCTCGGACATATTCCTCCTTTCTCAGGTCCGGGGAGTGATCAAAATTTTATGGTTAGGGAAAAATTTACAACCAGAGGAAATTCGGAGTGACTCAAACTTTTGTGTTGAGGTGCACGTCAGGGGGTAAAATTCCAGGTAGCGCTCAAATTTTCAATCCGGAGAAACCGAAATTCAGAGTCCAGGGCAAGAACGGAGATATAATTGATAGGCGTTTCAAAAGTTCAGCCAAAATTGGTGAGGACGTAGCCGTTTGCATCCGCGGGTGACACGGGTTACCCCTGTTTGTTCGAAATCGAGTTTCAGCGTCGAATCCTCGTTCGTTCGCTGGTTCTTTTGCTTTTGGTTAAGTTCGGATGCAGACGACTGCGGGCATGAGCGTGACAAATTTTTAAGAGGCTCAGTAGCTGAGAACAGAGCGAAACAGGGACTGGAGTTGGCAGTGAGTTAGGTTGCATTGAAAATTTCAGGTGGGAGGTGGTTTCTCTAACCGTGCAACTACGGGGAGAATCCACGTCGGCACCTTCTCCCGGAGCACTCCGGGGGTGAGTTTCGAATTAGCCGGGCTGTTTGCGGGCCGCTCCAGCCCCTGTCGCAATGGCATTAAAATCTATAGGCTTTCAGCTTTGGCCCTCGTTTAGAGTTTGCGTTACCCGAAGAGAAAAAACTGCTGTAGAGGTCGAATAGGTACACTGTGAGCCTCCGGCGAATCGTTTTCCTTACTGATTTAGGGCACAAGTGAATCAAAATTGTACAGGTGCATCGTTTGATACGGACATGGTACTCGTGCCGGGGTACCCGAATTACATGCTGTATTATAAATTATTCGCGTGTTATAAACCATTTGATGTCCGCCCCGATTGGGCGTTGTTATGAAGTGTGCTAAATGCGAGAAAAAGGACTTCAACAGTAAATCAGTTGAACCGTGTGTGATTCTCTGAAGCAGCTCGAAACGTCTTATTAGTAGGTTAGGATCTTCGCACGAGTTAGGATTAGGGCTCAACGGAATCCAGGAATTGGTTTAAGGGTGAGTTCGAGGAAGCAGTGAATCTAGATCAAATCAGAGTCCCCTTTGCATATACTCCGCTGGCGCGAGCATCACGCAGCCCTCCGCTCAAATGCCAAACCTACACCCCTCGTTACACCCTGCATGGCACCGATGCACACCCGCACTGTCAAGAACCTCCCTCTGTCGTAACCCTTACCACCCACCCCCGCGTCGATTAGCTTGTTCCACGACACCGCCCGCACGAGTATTAGAGATAGGCACCCATCACATCGCAATGCTGGGACTTCCACTAATCGTTAGGCCCAAGCTTTGATTTCAAGGGACTGGGGCCCTCGCCTCAGTGCCCTGGTGTTGTCTTAGGTATCAGGTAAAACCTGTTCGGAGTAGAACAAGGAAATGTCGTAAGGAGCCACATCCACTACGGTGGCGCTGTTGGGATTAGGACTGTACACTCACTAGTCTTCAGGACTCTACATTTAGGCACGACCAAATGGGGAACCTGACTCAGGCTATACCAGGATCAGAGAACCCCGCTTAGGGGATTGCGTGGATAATGAGGGAAAGGCGAGTCAGCCTTATTACCTGTGAGCAGGCTTAGGGGTTGACTCTCCCTCGGGGGACCTCATACCATTAGACACGTGGGCCATTATAGGGGCCAGGCCGAACACCCTGGTTAACCCGCCGGCAGCCTGCTAAGCTAAGCGGTTCCCTTAGGTCATCGCGTAGATCACCGGGGAGTCGTGGAAGCCGGGGTTGTCCGGGCACCACAACAGAGTAAACCGTGGTGCAGCTGGAATCCCTTAGGGCCAGAACTGGTCCTAGTACAATGTATGCAATGTTTCATCTCTATTTCCCGCTCAGGTCCGCAAAACTCTTTTACAAACGTCAATATATGCGGCAGACCAACCATATGGTTTCAAAAGTGAGCCAGATGCACTAGCTCAGAGGTCAATTAACCTCGAAACAAATAAAGGTGAAATTTGTGGTCGAGTATTTACAGATTTTCTTAACACGGGCCGATTCCTACCGGGAAATGTACCAATGAGCCTAATATTTCACAGAACTAAACCCTCCTTTTGTATCATTGGAAAGCCTAATAAAGCTTACAACATTAAGATAAAGGCAGCCAAACTTTACACTCCGTATGTTACTCTAGCCCCAGCAAGTTTAGGTAAACATCAGCGAACATTATCTTCTTCAGGATATAAATATCCAGTTGTGAGGCATAATATTACTACAAAATCACTAGGGGTGGGAGATATGAATGTTTCATGGTCATTTATTAGCAATGGCAAAGTACCCCGGAAGATAGTGTTAATGCAAGTTAGGGCATCAGCTTATAACGGACAGATTGATAAGAACCCCTATAATTTTGAGGATTTCGGTTTACAAAGTTTACAAGTGTTTGTCAATAAAAGTCATTTCCCACAAGTGTCCCACTAACTTTCGAGAGATTCGGTGATATTTACAGGTCTTATCTAAACTTCTTTAAGAGAACAGATTTTGCTAACTTAGATCCAGGGTTTGACGCTTTTGGCTACGCAGCAGGATATTTTCTTATACCCATAACACTTACAAGAGATGGATCCACAAGCTGTGGTTACCGATCAACCCCGCAGCATGGTAACGTAGACATAGAATTGATCTATAGCAAACCATTAACAGAACCTATAATGCTCTTAGCTATGTCAGAACTCGATAGTGTGTTGACTATAAAACAAAATGGAGAATTCAGTTGGGAACAGTGATACTCCTATTTTACTCGAGCAGCCCTATAATGCAGTAGTTTCAGGATCCACACAGTCAGGTAAATCAGATTTTGTTCGTGAAATTCTAAAACATTGTGACACTCTTCATGTTCAACCGTTTGAGAGAATTTTTTATTGTTACAACATTCCAGAATCCGAATTGCTAGACATTGGAGAGGGTAAAGTCCAGTTACTTCCACACTTTCCAAACTTTTTACTCGAATAAACACAATCCCCAGTGCATACACTGGTTATATTAGACGATTTCATGAATAAGATAGCAGGAGACAAGCGGTTAATCACACTATTCACCAAACTCAGACACAGGTTAGTATCGGTAATTTTTGTCTTACAAAATTTTTATTTTTGTCCCAAGGTAAGTCCTTGCATAAGGCGCAACACGGATTATTACTTTTTATTTGAAAATAGGGGTGATCATGCAATGATAGCAGCACTCGGGTCACGTATGTTTCCAGGAAAGACCAACTATCTTGGTGGTGCATATAGAAAAGCATTGAAAAAGCAGTATGGTTACCTATTTGTCAATCTTAAACCTAATATCCCATCAGAATTTGTCTTATTTGAAGGACTTTTGCCCTACGAACAATCATACGTTTATATATAATGAGCGCTGACGTAAAGGAAAACATAGACACTCTTCGGTTCCTTCAGACAGCTGCTACACAATATGTTAGGCTCATACTTTCTAAACCAACTATGTCCCTCGTTCGGGCAATATCAGAGATTTGCAGGAACATTGAAAACGGTAATGTGAAATTAAACAACGAACAGAAATTATGGCTCAAGAAAGAAAGCCGTAAGATAGCAGCATTAGCGTCTAAACGAAATTCAATAGCTCGCAAGAAATTAATATTAAAAAGGGTGGGAGCTACTCTTATCCCTAAACTTTCAAACGTGGTAAAAATTAGATTGCAAAGTTTAATTAGTCATGAGTGAACCCAAAAAGTACGCTTTAGTTGAAGAAAGTTTGTTTCAAAAACTTAAGGCTAACCACCAGCAACCGTCTAAAATAACCCCACGACCCGTTGAAGTCATTAATACACCATCGGAAACTACGTTACAAACTATTGTGGACGTTCTTCCCCCGAGATTACGAAACAAGGCCAAAATCCTTGCTCATTATCTAGAGGATCACATTCAAGTCGACAACCAGGAACGTGTCATATACCCCGACGGTCATATCGGTTCGTACTTTATCGATTTGGTACTTTATTTCGTAACTCCACGCATACTCAAAGTTAACCGACCACCCGACGCTTCAAGATTTGCAGCCATCATTAAAAAGGCAGGAGTACCCACAAGTGCAATTGGAAGAAGCTTACGGGATGGCATCAAACCCAAAAGGATCAAATGGGAATACTAGCTACCGGGTTGTCAACAGTCCCGACGGAGCGGAATTATATTTGTTTTCAACGGGATTCTCTAATTTTTATGTGGCCAAGTTCGTCGTGAGTGGCATTCCGTACCATAGTGCCGTACAGTACTACCAAGCACGCAAACCATATTTCTTCAATGACACTAAAACCTATTACCGTATACTTCAATGCTGGTCCCCGTCAAAAGCTTACCAACTAGGTCAAACCGTTGACGGATACGATCAGGCTAAATGGTTCGAGGTACAATACGACGTGATGCACGATGCTGTTATGGCAAAGTTTAGCGGTAACCCATGTTTAAAGGCCCAACTTCTAGCAACAGGCGACAAAACATTAGTCAATTCCACCCAGCATGATGGTTATATGGGATCCGCATGGGAAATGAACGACCCGCGCTATGAAACCGAACCATTTCCAGGAACTAATGTGCTGGGACAGATACTTATGAAGGTTCGCGAAGCATTGAGGACCTAATCACCGTGCTAATTGGTAATAAGTTAATTTCTATAAAAGTAAAAAGCCAAATATATTAAAAAAAGCCAAAAAATTCCTGGCTCAGGTGTGAGCGAAGTTGATAGTTTACGTACTTGTTTGTCATAAAGCAGTTTACGTATTTCAGATCTATACTTATTGCTAATAATATAATTGATAATCTTATTCACCATCACCAGCTTAGTGTTGTTCCCGTGGCGCAATGACTATACTGACATATGTCTCCCCAGACGCGCGAAAAGATATGCCACCCAGCAAATGGCGACCTTCAGCAGCGGTTCTACGACTGGCTCAAGACGCAACAACCTCAAGTGTTCTTAGAATTAATCGATGCTCTTTATACAACAGGCCAACTAACATTGTATTCGGTAATCCGCGATGAGGCCCGTGCAGCCGGTTTGGCGTATACAGGTACAGAAGCTCTTACAAAGATGGATTTTATTCAAAATTATCTGTTCAACGGGCAGCTCAAGTATTGGCAACATGAATTGGAAGTCGAACAACTGACCGAAGACGTTTGTGGGCCGGGAAGCCGCCACTATATACAGAAACTTGAAAAGAATAGAGGATTTTTGATTCATGTATGTAAAAAGTGTGGACATTGTCCAGACGAGCCAATAAGCTATTTTGTTAGTAATTATCAGGCTCATTATATACTTATAGATTTGTGTATTGAAATATGGGATTACTTTGAATAAACTTTCGTGTCTTGGTATTGCTTTTACACTTGAAATCTGCATATAATATACAATATATCTTTCAAATTTTAACAATATTATCACATTCATGCTATTCAGAACAACCCTGGTTTCTCACATGAACATGATCATAGCCCCACCTCTGGACCCTGCAGCAGTACCCTTCTTTAACCATAATTCCTAGCTCAAATCTAACCTCATTTTTGAAATTACGTCCAAAACAACCCCAGGCACCAATTTTTGTATCTCTAACTCTTTCCGATATCTCCCTGTGCTTATAGTACCCAGCACCCGAAATTTTTCAAAGTCCCACTTTTGGCCAACTCCTCAACGCCTGTACCTACGTCCCAAATGACCCTAAAATCGGCTTCAGCGTCCCCGATTACCTATATATTAACGCTTTTTCCGAAATTCCCAGTAGTTTGGAAGATATTTAAAATTTTTGATTCATGTATGTAAAAAGTGTGGACACTGTTCAGACGTGCCAATCAACTATTTTGTTAGAAACAGTCAGTGTGATTATTCTACTATGGATTTGTGTGCTGAAATATGGGATTACTTTGAATAAACAATTTTGGTGTCTTGATTTGCTTTCAATAACAAATTTATCTAGACAATACACAATCTATATTTGGAGAATACTACCATTTAAGGACCAAGCTTGAGCCTTGGCGCTTCTCCCCGGGTACTCATATCCATAATCCGAAACTCCAATTGTCATTTCTCATGTCATTTTGAAAAAAAATTCAAATATTCAAATTTTCCGGGGAAAAATTGGTAAAATCTATCAACTCAGTATCAGTTAAGAGAGAAAATAAATTTTTATGTTTTCCGACCCTAGCAAAATTGTATGTGGCAACCCCACTTACTTCACTCACTGCGTTTTAATAATGGTGTTAGCTTACTTGCTAATTTAAATCCGGATTTTATGAAATGTATTTACTGAAAACTGTGAAATATATGAATTTTACCCATCGTACATTAATGGAAATTGAACAAACCTCATTAGTAGTGCAAGCAGGATTCGCTTAGTTCGTTATTTGAGCCGTGTAGGCTGTCTACTCCCTGTTTTTGAATATATTATGTACTATGTTCATTGCAAGGTACTAGACGCTAAGACACAGTCATTTGGCCCGAAACTTTCGACTTTCAACTCTCAAGACATCCTCATATATAACTGCTTCACGTTGAAAATAACTGCCTCAAAACCTAAATCGTAAATACAATCAACTAGAGTGGAATTAATGTCTCTATAGACTCAGGCCTATACACTCAAAGTTTCTTAATTCTAACATTCTATGGATCCAGGCAATAAGGCGGCAAACTAAACTTTACATTATGGTAGTCATGATTCTTAACAAACATGAACATACTTGTGTTTTCCAGAGACACTAATATCACAATAGCGCTGTTTAATAAGTAGTGATAGGTTCTCTAAGTACACTATATATCATTATAATATAATTTTCTTCCAGTTGTGCAGCAGTGTATAACTAATATCTGGTATTACCTGGGTGGAAACACTACTATTATTATACTATCGCCTTTCCAACTGCAATACCGACACTTTATTGCACCTTCATATTTTATTTAAACTATTTCGTAACATTGCTTCGATTTTCCCTAAGAACTCTGTAGTCTAGCCCTGGTTAACCGAGCGGCCTTGAATTATACAGTGTGTTATATACCTACAGTTGGTTTAGACAATCAGCCGATGACGAACACATTTTTATTCACAACAGATTTAATAATGTATTAAAAAGCATAGTAAGGCAAAACGCCAAAACATGCTGTTTTAGAGCTTTTATAACTGTATTCGATTGAATACATCAAACTGCATTTGAGTATTTCGATTTGAATTGAACCGCAAACGAGAATTTAGCCAGTGTTTTAATTTTTTAAACATAAAACATTAGTCAAAAATTGTTCCTGTCGACTTTACTCAACGTAGAAGCGGAAAAGGAACAGGGTTGAATTCTACTTGAACCCCACCATTGGGCTTGTGCTTAATGCTCATATTCGTCATTTTTACAGTAATGCCGTTGATAATGGCTGTTCCCCCAGTATACAATTCCATTCTTAAACCACTGACGGTAGATATTATTGCCCCCAGCTTTACAACAGCTGGATCAACCGAGGCGCTTTCTGGCGCTGCGGTAGGCGTTATTGTAATATTGGCTGGCTGCGCACCATGCTGATATTCCATTCCACCGTTTTGTTGGTAAGATAACGGCGGGATTGGAAATCGTGGAGGGAATTCAAATCCTGGCGGGGGAATATTCGGTGACTGTGGACAGTAAAATGCCGCTCCCGGTAGTGAACAATAGACATGCGGCTGCTATACAGGCAAACGATGAGAGTAGTTAAACTCTGGAGGTGGAACATTAGGCTGTGGTGGGCTGTAAAATAGTGGTCCACGCGACGACGAATCGAATTGCTGTTGTTGTTGCATTTTGAATTTGTTTTGGTAGTTGAATCGCTTTGCTTTGCACAACTTGTCTAAAAGGTAGAAATGGTAAGAATCTGCGAAAGCTACAGAACCATAGTGATCAAAGGAACCAGAATATTGAGGCTAATTTATATATTGCAATGTAGGCGACAAAACGATTTTCAGCTTAATCTTAAATTCACCATGAAATGAGTCTAACTGCAATGTCGAAATAAAAATATTTCAAATAAAATGTATTTAAAATAATATTTGTAAACTATGTTTGACATAAATTTATATTATATTTTTCACAAAAGCTTATGTGAAACATTAAATTACATTAGCAAAAGTCCTCAATTTGAACATATCATAGCTTCGAATTTCATAGTGTCTAATTTCAGGTGCGATTGCCATATAGCTAGAAAGTATGCAAATAAAAAGAGTTATCACTTTAATCATGAAGAGAGGTAACGGATAGTGAACTTATGTACGGGGTATGTATTAATTTGATTAATTCGAAGGTTATTACCTACCGAAAACTTAATATTGACCTTTCATCACTTGGAAAGCCGATCTAAAGCTTGAGTCTCTCGAGTTAACATAATACTGAGCTAGGTTGATATAATATACTAATATATTCCACCAGAGAATATGAAACCATTCTGTATCAGAGCCCGATTACTAAATGTTCATTTTTTACGCTTACTTTATCTGTACAGTGCTATCACCCACATGACATTTCGAAAGTATCACATGCTATAATCGTGAAATAAAATTAAAACTACAAATATGTAAACAAAACATGACCTTCCTATTTAATTCAAGATAAAACTTGTGAAAATTAATATATACTAGTAACTTGTCAACGCCAAGGCTAACGAATTCGGAGTGAAAACTTTAAGGGTAACCTAAATGCTGTGAGTGGATGGGTTGTACTCTTGAGACTGTGAGCTACTATACGTGTGTCAAAATTGCTCTATTGGACAGAGCATGTCCAACAACCTATCATCGCAACCCTTCGACAACAGCCAATTTTGTTCATTTGGCCTTGAATGTTGATAGATAGGTGTGGGCCACAAATGTACCGTGGTATAGGAGTCAGGTAATTACAGGCGTCCAATGACATAATCGTGATTGCCCACCTAACTCCAATGCGTGTAGCCTAATGTGCGGGGTACCCCACATTTGACCTTTCATAGCGGTCGATCTATCAGAGCTAGTTCAATAGCGTTGGCATACTACAGGTAGCCTATGACCTTATCTATAGGCATACCAAATTTCAACCAAATCTCATAGTTGGTTGCAATAACCCGATAAGTCGGGCCCAAAATTTATTAATTTTGATAGTCGCTTTTGATCCAGGAAGCCGCGTTATTCATATACCAAAACTACTATAGTTTAGAACATTGCATTCAGTTCCAAAATCATTCAAGCTTACCCGGCTAATAAGTCAAAATTTTGAAGAATATTAATATGTAACAGTAAACTTAATACTGTGAAGCTTGCCATATTCTTTCGCAAAAAAGCAAATGCATTCCATTGTTCGTTGGACGAATTCCATTTTGTATAAAAACAGAAATTAGTCCCTTTCATATGTCATAGATTATAATTTGAAAATCTTCGCAAACAGTTAGTTTGGTCTTAAAGTGCAGCCGCCGAATGGTATTCGCTAGCCGCCTTATAGAACAAAAATGTTGAAATTGGAAACGGCTACTGAAATCCGAGTTTTGTATAAGTTGTCGATAAAGGTTGGTTGGCCTCACATCTTAACTTACACTTGCAGCAAAATCTAGAAGGCTGTATTTGGCCAATGCCTGCATAAAAAAATCAAAGTGTATATTCACATCACTTTTAATTTGGATTTCTTGATAAACCATGCTCGTGTGACAAGATATGTGCACATACCGACTAGTTCACTGCTTATGTGAAACGCGCTTTCTCCTTTCGTTTCAAGTAGCCTAGCTGAAAACGAAACTTCAATAAAATTAAAATCACTTACATTTTCCTCCTCCGATAGAATTTCCATTAAATCCGCCAACGGTACGTTTTCTTTATCTGATTCTATTCCGTTAGGAGATGTTGACTTACGGCTGCCCCGTGTATCGATGTAGGCCGATGTCGTAGGTGGAGTTTGTTTAGACAGTCATTCAAACTCGACTTCGGCTGTTGGCTTATAGAATCCATGGCGGGCGCGCTTTTCGGGGCTTACCTAAAAATATAATTTTTAATGTAATTAAATAATGTATACACATAAATCAAATACTGCACGGCGCATGACAAAAGGATTGCTACATACCAAGTTATAGACACAAATACTTTTTACAATAAGAGCCTATATAAGTACAGTTTTTTTTCTATGTAGGTTACTGACTTCAAGTATACTAATATACACAGAAGTGCCTTGATACGTGAGATCTCTACTACCGGTGGGCATCATGTTTGGAAAACGATAGACAACAAAATTTCGAGATTAAAAAATTAACTAAAACTAAACAAATACAAAGCAACTAGCATTAGCTATGTAACTCACCAAAAATTACAATTCAATGCAAAAAATCCCAAAAATCTCGCTGTTAAAAGAGGGCGAAGACGTGGACCTAGAATTGTGACTTCAACTGGAGGGCACAACTACGGGCTAAGACATAACGAATAAAAAATCTATTAAAATCTATTCATTAATTAACGAGTTTATACTGGTCACAGAAATTGCCAATTTTCAAGAATTTCGTGCACTAAGGCACAACGGAAGTTGAGAAAAACAAAGCCTTAATAGTATGACTTTAACAATCCGTAACACATGATTAAATTATCTCATTGGAGTCATAGAACTAGAAAGCTTACGGCAAGCCAAAAATCATCTTTGATTTTTAAAGTTTACCGTCAGGTCTTTGGTCTTTGTAGAACCCGTGCAAATTTGTGTCAAGTTTATATTTAGATCATAAATTTCTGGTTAATATAGTATAATTGTCGTCAACTAAAATATTAGTTTTCTCATTGTTTTGTCCGTTATTTACAAATTATCCACAAGTTACCCTTTACAAGTAAAGCAGGTCGGGTGACTTTTGGATGAAATTTTGCTAGTGCAACTTAACCATTTGTTGGGTAATAATACATTCAAAGTCGTAGTAATGCTACTAGTAGTCAATTTGATGATGTTCTACAGCCCTGGAACTGCAGACTTTAGTGTCAAAGTACACTTTACGAAATCTTGGAAGTAGGTGTTTGCAAAATACTTTTTGAAATTTGTAATTATCCATCAGCTCCGTGTGAATTTTCCTGATGCCATGCGTATTATGCTGCCCAAATAGAAGAGTTATGTATGTTATCGCCTTCTCGTTGTAGAATATATTACACTGGTAGTTTTTATGCATTACGGAGCACGACAGTTTGCTAGATCTGAGTATGACTTGGCACATTTCTATTATTACTGTTTATATTACCCAAGGTGCTAGCAGATATTAATTCGCCTTATTACTAGTACGATACTTATTACGACACTATTATACCTTTTTCAGCTGTACATGCTAAATGAGCTGTGACAAGTTGGACCCGGGTACGTAATCCGATATCGAATTCACGAGAGGCCGTAATTCATAGATAACAGTTACCTACCAACATCAGTTTACCAAATTATCCCCTGAAAATTGTGCAAATTGATGAATAAATTAAGTTTTCGTAACATTGATCATCCCATTAAATAGCAGCGATAGTTCAAGATACCACCAATTTGAAACAGGTATAACTCAGGAACGGGTTCGTGAAAGCATCCAATTTTGTACAATTAAAACAAAACACATGCTCATAAACAATTTCTCAACGACTAAACTTCTGTCATAAACGATTTCTCTTGAAATCCCTCAACTGGTTGGGAGTAATAGTATACTCTTCTTTGTTTTTGGTAATGCATATTTCACGAGAACATAAAGTGATCATAGTCTGCGGGCTGAAGTAGTAATCCTTGCAATACTCCAGTTGCTGTTGCGGTATCTCGCCCGGAAGACCTAAACGAATGAATACTACGGTATTGTAAATGGATAAAAGCAAAGTAACAAATATGACAATTGCTGCGACTATTTTATCTCGCTCCATATTGTGATTTCGATATGTGACCAGAAATAACACACTTTTTAATAACTATTTATTGACAACTTAGCAAAGCATATTCAATAACAACTAATAATTCCCGTATTTACAAAGCAGGTCAATGTCATATTCAAAATTTAGATCATTAGGTTATTGAGCATCAATTCTGTCATGGCTACAGTCAAATAGCTCATGTTGGTTTTACTCTGTTTGAGTTCGTGTATTTTCTTTACGATCATACCGTAGTGTTCTTTTGTAGCCACAATCGATAGAGAGATTTCGAAAAATATTTCCCGGAACATTTGGTCTTCTAAATTGTCCGCAACCGGCTTGGGTGTTGATGTTGGAAGACGTCGTAGTAGTAATTAGTGATAATGTGAATCGTCGTTTTCCGACCTGAGTATGAGAGTGCCAGATCATCAACCGATTGGTCTAAATATATATCGGCGTGGAAATCGAATTTCAATTGACGCATAGTCTCACGGTAGCAATAATACACCAACTATAGTTTTGACAACGCAATGTTGGAAATTTTTTGGGATGGACATTTTGTCGCATCTTGCCACAATATTACCGACAGATTTCATTAGCCTAAACGGAAATTGACGGATAGTCTCACGGTAGTAATAATACGCCAACTATAGTTTTGCCAACGCAATGTTGGAAATTTTTTGGGATAGACATTTTGTCGCATCTTGCCACAATATTACCGACAGATTTCATTAGCCTAAACGGAAATTGACGCATAGTCTCACGGTAGCAATAATACACCAACTATAGTTTTGACAACGCAATGTTGGAAATTTTTTGGGATGGACATTTTGTCGCATCTTGCCACAATATTACCGACAGATTTCATTAGCCTAAACGGAAATTGACGCATAGTCTCACGGTAGCAATAATACACCAACTATAGTTTTGACAACGCAATGTTGGAAATTTTTTGGGATGGACATTTTGTCGCATCTTGCCACAATATTACCGACAGATTTAATTAGCCTAAACGAAAATTGACGCATAGTCTCACGGTAGCAATAATACACCAACTATAGTTTTGACAACGCAATGTTGGAAATTTTTTGGGATGGACATTTTGTCGCATCTTGCCACAATATTACCGACAGATTTCATTAGCCTAAACGGAAATTGACGCATAGTCTCACGGTAGCAATAATACACCAACTATAGTTTTGACAACGCAATGTTGGAAATTTTTTGGGATGGACATTTTCTCGCATCTTGCCACAATATTACCGACAGATTTCATTTGCCTAAACGGAAATTGACGCACAGTCTCACGGTAGCAATAATACACTAACTATAGTTTTGACAACGCAATGTTGGAAATTTTTTGGGATGGACATTTTGTCGCATCTTGCCACAATATTACCGACAGATTTAATTAGCCTAAACGAAAATTGACGCATAGTCTCACGGTAGCAATAATACACCAACTATAGTTTTGACAACGCAACGCAATTTCTACCTAAGCCGAAGTGTTGAGATCAGGGTTTAACATTACAGTCTTCAGACAGAAATAAGACTAAATTTGTACTATAGCCTGTAACTATGTAATTATCAAACTGAATAGGTTAAGATTTCAACAGAGAATGGGCCCTTCAAATTAGGTAACAGTCTTGTAACAACATATCTCACATATAGTAGCTTCGACAAGGAGGAATAAGGTCTGAGATCCTACCAGTTTTTGTGTTACGTACAAGTTAAAATTGATTTGACTTTGTACGCTTATATTTTGGCGCTTAAGGATTCACTAATTATAATGTCGATTGAAATTTTTTTGTCACTGTAACATAATGTCGTAAATAAGAACCCAAAACTTGACTGAGTACTAAAGGGAATTAATTTTGGAATATCTGACGCGGTTATTAATAACAAAAATTTCACAATTCTGGTTAACCTTGATTGCATAACATAATATATTGACATAATTCATATTCCGCCCCTTAGATTACAATCAGTCGACCAATATTAAATACGGATAGCCATATAAAGGTAGCTTCATTTACCCAATGGTTTCAGCGGAGCATCTACATATTACGTAGAATAATCTACTCGTGTAGGGTTTATAATACTTTTGACTAGACTGAACTAAACCGCTTGAGTTTAAGAGGAACTGAAAAATCGATTTTTTGAGGGTTAAAATAGCTTGTCATCGATTGGTTATTACATAACTACACTATTAGACAATACTAATGCTCTGAAATAATTCAAATATCAGCTGTGTAATTTAGATGAACGTTGAAATCTTATACTGTTGTCATTTATTTAAATTCTACCGACTCGTTAGTGATGTGCCCTGGAGTTATCGAGTTATTATGTAAAAGCAGTTATCCTAACATCTATGCTAGTCAACCAGGCTTTTGTGCAGAAGTGTACGAGACTTACCCCCCGAACAATCAAGGGTCAATGGCCGTCCCGAATATCCGTTTTTGGTAGCAGGTTTTATAAACAATCCATTGAAAATGAGTCTTTAGCTATTCAACACGTGTTACAATGTTCTGGTACAGGAAAAAGTAAAAATCCCGTTGGGCCACAAAAATAAGAACCGGCGTGTTCTACCAAATATACAACACTTATTAATAATACCCCAAGTGCTCATAAATATTCCATAATTAAATAATACAATGTTCCGCACTGATGTTTCCAAGGTAGCATAATGGTCTATGTACGGTGCAATGGACCAGAGAGTCAGCACTACATCTAACTATGGCAAACAATGCACAAAGCAGTAGAAAGTTTCGACTATGGGTTCAAAGTGAAATTTCAGGTTTCAAATTACTAAAGCAGCCACGTTTCATACTCTAACCGTAGACTTGTTGCCGGAACTTAATGAAATACATCGAGAAGTGGGGATAAGTTATTGAGATTCCCTAAATATAATCTATTTTCAGCAAATATTCCGTTAAAAATAAATGGTCCATTACTTGGGTATTGGAAAGATCCACATCAACCTTTTTATTTTGGGGTGACGCATTGGATACAATGCTGCTGATCTCTGTCGAGTTTGTAGAACCGTCGGACCAACGTCGTGCGGGGTATTCGTCGTCGCTTGCTGGTTCGGTTTTGACTTTAGCAGATGTTAGATCATTCAAGGTACGCTTTGTATGACTGGAAGGTTCACCAGCGGTGCTATTACTCCGTTTGGTGGGCGACGTTGTAACCAGAAGTGGGCTCAACGGTCGCTGTACCGCACGATTCATAGCTTTTACAAGAGCACCGAGAGTATTAAATATTAAGCTAAAATGTAGACGTATATCTAGTAATTCGTAAGCGAGAGGAAACGAACGAGCATGGCCGCACACTTTTCAAAACCATTTGATCCACATGTTCTGGCACAATAGTGTTATTCAAGCACGACAATCATGAATCATGGAAATTATTGACAAGTGCCCCATGGCATTGGCGTCATCATTTTCAGCATAGTCCAAAACCTAGTGACATTTTCTTTCTTGGTCTGGCAAAATCTACTAAATCCCGAATGTTTGGTTTCATGGTATTATAGGTGGTCACATGATGCTTAAACCCTTTTTCTATGTTACATTGAAATACAACGAAAATGAGATATGTAAGTTGTAGTTCTGATCAAGGCGAACACGGAATGCACCTATAATTTTTCGCTTCGCTTTTTATATCTCGACAGATCGCCATACATACAACTCACTAACCTAATTTTCAAAAAACTAAGTTTTCACCCTTCCTACCCGGAATTCTCGTCAAACATACAAAAGAGTCATGTAGGGATCATAACAATTCAGTTTAAAAACAGTTCACGAAAACCCATCGGTCCGACGCGGAGTTATGTCAGACAAAAATATATTTCACCCTACCTTGACGTGTTTATATATGGAAACTAGCTTCGCTCGTGTCAAATACTAAAAATTGACGCTTCGAAGTTTGCGTTTATAGCTTACTTATATAACTTCCAGAACAATAAAGGTAGCTTCCACTTAATGTTGGTTTTTATAAATATGTAACACGAATCGTGTTTTCAAAGTCAGTAATTGAACAGAATGTAGCCTGCGATTCCAACTACCTCACATTACTAAGCTATTCCTATAAAATTAACATTTTTAGCGTTGTGATATAGCTACGTGTAGATGATAAGCAACTACAGAGCAATTCTATCTCAGAATTTTTAAATTGGAAGAATGTCGGAAATTTGACCACTTTTAAGTGCCAACAATGACAAATTTCGAAGTTCTACGGCCGTCTAAAACATGATTGTGGTCTTAAATGAATGGAACAACACGTTTAATTGACCTTATAAACATGTCGTTCACAGTGAATAAACAACAAACTTAAATTATATAAATTTTATACTTTTCTTGGGGAGGGATATTTTAAACGTTGGCTAGCTCGAAAAAAGACGCACTCAGGATAAAATGTTGTATAAAAATTTGTTTTCGGCGAGAGGTCAATGCTTCATGCTTCAACGGTTCATACTACTTCCATCTGACACTATCTGTGATGCCACACCTCTGGGAAAACGTATGGTTCAAAATTTCCCAATGCCCCATTTACCAAAATCACAAAGAGCTAAATCAGGGTAGATATGTGATTTAAAACGGGTGTAAATGGAGTACTTTAGCAAAGTGGAATAATTTTAACACATCTCCAAATTAGACAAGAAGACACAATTAGTGCTAGAAAACACAAGGTCTTTTATGGTTTTTTTGCTTACCACTAGTCTGCGTTGTTGCATAGTAAGGTTAAGTTACCTCAGCGCTAACGTATGCCCAGGCAAAGCAACTTAATGCACCTGAATGATAAAGGTAATGATATGCCATGGACGCCCCCTCTGCTAGTGCCTAGCAGGTGCCTATGCACACTATTCCTACGATTACACCATATTTAAAAGTCATTTACAACAAACGGAAATTTGCTGAATTAAACAGCTTTAGTTTCAGACCAATGGTGTTACGTGAAATAACTAATCCCAAAGATGCACAATTTTGTAACTTTTTGAACCCATAGGGGTGCTGGGAGGGCCGATTACGGCTACCACCCAGCCCCTGCAGAGCAGTGTTTTGTTAGGTTAGGACGCACAAGATATTCTATAAAATAACCAAAAAATTGACGGCAGTATTTTTTCAGTGTGAAGGAGCCTAGTTATTTAGTGCCTACGTGTATCATGGTGATAAACCCAACGGAAACTTTCGATAGGAACGACTTTCGTTAACGCAAAATAATTGTGTCAACCGCGAAGCGACGCGTGATGGGAAAGCGTGCCAGACAGCAAAAAAAATTTCCAGTGCCCACTTCCGTGTTTCACTATACGCTTTATGTAATACTCTACCATAAAATACTACTAAATTTGCCTTTCTTCTAAATCACTGGCAGAGAAAATACTGTGGTTGTGTTACAGTTCCTCAAAAAAAATAATTCCCAATTTATTCAAAACAAACGAAATTTCATCATATACTAGTCGGTGTCTAAATCCTAACTCCTTGCCTGTTAACTGGATAATGATGAAAGATTTACTAAGTGTGAGCTGGAACCTAAATGCAAAACAATCCTCTGTTATATACCAAACACTAGACTATAATCTTATACTGCTATGTACTAGGACCAGTTCTGGCCCTAAGGGATCCCAGCTGCACCACTTTAAGTATTCATTGTGGTGCCCGGACAACCCCGGCTTACACGATTCCCCGGTGGATCCTAATCTAACCGATGGGAACCGCTTAGCTTAGCGGGCTGCTCGGCGGGTTTACCAGGGTGTTCGGCCTGGCCCCTATATCGGCCCACGTGTCTAATGGTATGGAGGTCCCCCTGAGGGAGGGTCATCCCCTAAGCCTGCTCACAGGTAATAAGGCTGACCCGCTATTCCCTCTTTTGATTTCAGTCTCTCTGAAATTGCACCATGGATGGGACATAACTGATGGGAATCACCAGATTAAAGGGTCGAGGTGATAAATTTCGGTCTGGTCGTTGAGTTGTAATTGCCCCAACGAGACATACGTTTTAGTTTACTCGATTGGGTTTGAGTGATACATTTCGGGCCCGTTAGTTTAAGTTGGGTGATAAAAGATTCAGTTATTTATGTCTGACAATTAATAGCGGGCGTAGGGCGGTTCGTAAATACAGCTAGGCGAGCACGTGGGCGAGTGGGAGTTCCGAGGCGTATCGAGCTAAAGGCGGTTGCAGGGTGGGCGGAAGTTCAGAGTGCGGGGGTTCGGTACGAATTCAAACACCGGTGGCATACACTATTAATCCTTAAGTACGCGATTTATAGGAACAATCACCCCGCTTAAGGTGGTGGCCGGGCCTCGTTGGTCATACAGGTTCCTATCCAACAGAAGTCTAACAAACCAAACCGCTTGAATGATAGGAACACCTCGATGCTTTACTATTTTCTATCTGTTATTTAGCACAAAATTTTATAAACCACCCTGTTGGGTGTACGATAAAATAATAAACCATATACATACAGATACCACCCAATCGGGGTGTACACTACAGTTTACGTTTCACCCGCTCGGGGTGCATGAATATTCTCCGAGGAAAATTTCGGACGGTCGATTTCTATAGTCTTGTCCTACCATTTGACAGTTGACAAAAATTTTGACAGAAACCCTTGATAACGTGAAAACTTTAATATCTGCCCTGCCATTTGTAAACACTGAAAGTTCCGCAAAACCAGCGCTGCCATCCAGACACCCGAAGCACACATTCCCACGTCTGCATGGCAAAAGTTCCCCGGGGCGTACGGATGACCCAAACTAGAAAGTTGCCTGATCAAAACTGGTTCAAAGAGGTGGGCAAAACTTCGATTTCGCTTTGAATGTTAGAGACTGTGCCCGCAATGGCAAGTCTTTATGCGCGACTGATGGACAGCTAAAACGGTGCGTCCGCGTAGGTCGTAGTTTTAACTCCAAGCTAAACAAAAACGGGAAAAATTTTAGATGAGCTCGAGTAAGGGCTGGGTAAAACTCTAGCTGGACCGAAGTAATGGCAAAGTAAATCCAGTTGACCCTAAATAGATGTTAGGTAATCGTTTGATTCAGCCTACATAAGTGTCCGATTGACCTTTGGTTTAACCTACCTCAGCATCAGGTAAAGTTTTGATTGACCCTGTGTGAGTTTTAACTGCATCTTAGGCAGAGCTCTACTTAACTTGGATAACGCTAAGTAAACTGTTGGTTATCCTTGAATAAATAAACTTTCGTCAAAAGGCCTTGAGTTGCAAACATTGAAAGTGTAAATTCGCGCCACGCTAACACTATACCACTTTAGCGTACTCACGATCATGAACTTGTTAACCCTCCCAGAACCGGTGCAAAAAGGCCCTGGGAGGGGGGAACCAGTCGAGCATGAAGCAGCCTTTAATTCGAATTTTATCCGAAGTCTGAATTTTCGTGCGCGGGCACGACACTTGTGGGGGCCCGGGGCATCCATCAGACGCCCCAGCGCCCGCAAGGGCCGTCCCTTCGATGAAATATACTCTACGCAAACTCGCAGTTTGAAAGGCCCCGGGCGGAACTCTTCCGCACGTCTGCATACCGAAGAGTCCACCCGGACAAGAAGCAAAACAAGCAAAGAAAAACGAAAAGGCAGAGAAAAGCACGGCGACAACCGCCGTCAAAA
The DNA here is from genome assembly GCA_030248225.1 of Trileptium ribeirensis. Classification (NCBI taxonomy): domain Eukaryota; kingdom Metazoa; phylum Nematoda; class Enoplea; order Enoplida; family Thoracostomopsidae; genus Trileptium; species Trileptium ribeirensis. The sequence continues at coordinate 21,088 of JASANE010014830.1, forward strand.
TACGTCAAAATTTTCGAATAGTCGGCTCGACTGGTCCCATCCGACAAAATTTGCCGTCTTCTTTTATACTGCGTCTTAGCCCCCCTGTCCGGCTGTATGCTTTGCCCTTCGCCATATCCCGAGAAACGTAAATTTTAAAATTTGGAAGTCGACGTATAACACAGCAACTTATACATATAAAGCATTAAACAACGGCAAAATTATAAAGCATTAAACAACGGCAGAATTGATCAGTGCTGCTGACTTCCACACGTAGTGGACCTTGTCGCCTGGTACAAAGAAAACAACATACCCTGCCGCCATATACATATAAGCAGAACAACGTACGCAGCAGCCACTGGCCGAAGAGTGCCAAGAGACGGCGTAAACAAGCTAAACCGCACGCTGGTCGGTGCGGCAAAACTTTTGAAGAAAAATATAACGGTGCTCAGGGCGCCGTTTTCTCATAGGGATATCGGCACATTTTTGCCGATATCTCAAGAACGAAAACCAGTAGGCGGCCGGGGGCAGGACCAGAATCATGCCCTGGCAGGCCGGCTACTGATGAAAATTTAATATTTAATGTAGCTCCCACAGGAGGCCTGTTAGAGGCCGTTTTAGGCGCCCAAAAATGAAAATTTTGGGGTCCCATTTAAGTTTGGAGGATCCTGAGCGGGCCCGCGGGGGTGGGCGGCCCCGGTTATCGACCCAACTGTTAGGGGAGAACCCGATAAGTGTCCTGGGCTCCGAAAATCTGGGAGTTTTAATTATTTTGGGTACCCTTTGGGGCTTAGAAAATTTTGGGTTTAAACGCCTGTTTGGGGATCCGTAAGTATTTAGGGGATCCAAATTTTTAGACCCGCCGGGACGATTTGACACCCCAGCAGAGTCCTTAAGAGGGCTCAGTCACCCCCATTCCCATAAAATTTGTGGGTAGCCCAAAAATTAAATTTTCGCGTCGCACCCTAAAATGGCGCCTTAGAAATTCTGTACCCCTAAAATAGTCTGTTTTGATTTTCTCCGACCAAGGATTTTGATCACTTAAAACCCTGCTTGGGGCTCATCCGGATATTCCTCGACCTACTAAAATATATAACGAGCACCAATACACAGCAGCTATCGCGAGATACTGATTATTCGGCGTGTGCGCTGGGATCGGCCCAGGGCGACCAGTTTTCGTATGATACCAAAAATCCTTGAAACATCCGTTGGTCCCCGGCCTCGCCGAACGCACACCCGTTCTACGCACCCAATACAATAACATATATATAACCAAGATAATGCCTCAACGTTGTATATACACAAATCAATTTATTTCCCGAGGACCGACCGGACACCCCTACTAGTGATCCGTTTCTGTGATACTTGGTGCCCAAAATCATCCCGTGCACCGTCGGGTGGTGGAGTGTGACCATACAAATACAATACAAAGTACATACAATTGTTTATTTCATAACAATAGCAACGATATCAATAGCATGATTTTATACAGGGGTCACACTCCGCCGGTATCCGGTCGTCCATTCCCTCCATTTCCTATGAATTTTATGTGGTTTTTTGCAATCTCAGTTCCCTGAAATTCGGGCTGTTACATCTCTTAAAATTTTTTGGATTTATTAGACTCCTTACTTAGGGTAAGAGTGTAAATCAGATGGAAAATGAGTTTGTGTGAAATTTTACCATTAAATCCGTAGATGTACAGCCCGTCATTCGATTTAGCGTGGAAAATGTTGAGATTGTTATGAAATTTAGCGTAGAATTTAAGAAATTTTCAAAAGGTTTTAAGATTATGCGTGAAAATTTAAGAAAATTTACGGAGAATTTGGAGAAAATTTGCCAGATTTCCAGAATTTCCGTAAAATTTGGTACATTTTAGTGCAAATTTGATAAATTTTGGTAAATTCCCGATAAATTTGGTAAAAGTTTTCGATAAATTTTGTAAAATTTGATGAGTCTCAGTAAATTTGTATAAATTTCCATAAAAGGTTATAAATTTCAGGGCAGAAGGGCGACTTGGTGTTGTCCGATATCCCCGTGTACGCAAGAAACGTGAAAAACGCCGCTCCTTCTCCCTTATTTTCCGGAAATTTTCGAAGTTTTCCCTTATGGGCTAAAATGTTGAAATGGTTTAAATCGCGTAAAATCTGCAATCCCTATATCCAATTATTTAAGATCATTTCGTTATATTTATATATATATGGTACACTAGCAATTCATTATTATATGTATTATATACACTGGCACGTACCTCTAAGGATTTGGTTGCATTTGGTCACCCCCGAGAAAGGGTCCGGGCTGCCAGAGTGCCTGACCCAGGAGTTCCCAGCAAAATCGTAAGTGTTTTCCAAAAGTTTCCTTAGATCTGTGGCTTTGATAGAAAGAGAAAATTGATTTCATTTATCCTGCGTTTCGGTACTAGATTAGTTTGGTTTGGGTTGGTTCATACTAACAGTGCTTCCGCTTTAGCCAGCTCCACATAATATTCCCTACGAAATTCTGCATCGCTGTGTTCTGCGTACTCTCGTTACCGCTCGCTGCCACTAGACCTAGTTGGGCTCCTTCGTAATTTCCGGTTTGCCTTCGCAATAACCTATCATCTTACAGTGCCGTCCCCGCTCTATTTTCGCGCGTTTTGGTGTAGCCCTCAGTGTGTTAAGCGCCTTAGCTCGGCGTCCCTAACTAAACGGCTCACCCACTCATGCAAGTTACGCCGACAATACTGCGACACCATCGGCTCGTCAAACTGAGGCCTTTCTTGCCATTCCATGTGTGGTTCGTCCCGTTCCCACGCGTCTGCACTGTGGAACGCGACCGGCCAGGAAGGCATATACACGTTATGGAAGGTGTCGTGCTGCCGTCGGTGGTTGGCCATCAGTTGCTTGAGCTCGGCCGTCCAGGACAAAGCGTCCTGATTGGTGGCAGCCCATCGGGGTGCCGGTGGCGCTATAACGATGGCGGTATTGGCTGCGACTCGGCGAGAGAGTACGCCCAGGTGCCGCTTAAATTTGCGAAAGGCGGCGTTCGGCAAGGCGGCGTGGAGCTGCTCCATTGGAGCCTTGCGATAGATGTATTGGAAACCGCCTAGTATGATGATGCAGTTGGTCTGCGGGGTTAGGATCGCGTTGGCCAACTGCAATAGGCGCACCATGGTTGATCCAGGCCACCCATTGACGATCCACTTGTTCTCGGTGGCCATTTCTAGTATTGGCAACGCCAGGGCGTCACCTATTATGACTGTCTTGGGCCAGCGAACGTGACCGGTAGCACGGTAATCCCGTACCTCCTCGAGTAGTCGGCCCATGACGTTGTGACAGCGCGTCGGGGCTTCATGCTGCTGCAGCTGTTGGTTTGTACGCCCGACGCCCCAGAAACTGTCCGTTGTGGCTTCCAACAGTTGTTGGTCGTCCGTGAGTCGCAGAATTCGCGCATATTCCGGTATGGCGAACTTGCTAAGCAGGATCGGCCGCATTATGTGCTCGAGGAGCGGCTTGAGGCGGGCCTGGGTGACACCGTCAATGAGCTCGTTCTTGAGTTCCCGAGCTCGCGTCTTAAGTTGCAGCGGAGTGCCGGTCATGAGCAGCAGCTCTCGGACGGCATCGGTCAGTTCCAGTAGCGAAAGCACCTGCACTTGATAATGTTTCTCGACGGTCGACAAGGTGTTGCCGTCGTGTGCGAATGGGGTCGGTGCCTCGTGCATGTTTGACAATTCCGGCCATTCGGTACCGTGGGATAGGAATGTCACGTATGGCTTAGTTAGGTCCACACGGTAGGTCGGAATCGCTGGGAGCTGGAACCACGTCGATTCTGGAGGGGCCAATGGCCCACTCAACGATACGCGTCCGCTGGATCGCCTCCGAGTCTGCTCGGCTTCGTCGCTGCATTGCGGTTGCGTGGTGTCGGCCATCTGCAAGAAGAAACGCACATAAATATTCGGGTTGTCGTTGCGTTGGGTCGCTCTATTTCGCTAATCGCTCGCTGGTTATTTCTTTCTTGTCCTGCTTTACCTATGCGTTTCCTTA
>JASANE010014832.1:0-32839 GCA_030248225.1 Trileptium ribeirensis
TCAGGAACTTAGGACCCCCTAGCCTACGGGACCCCCGACAGTAGCCTATGGACCATCGACAACTATATTTGTTATATTATTTGCTTTTGTTGGGAGTAGGGGTTGGATGGGGATTTTTCCTTATGACGGCTATCGGTTATATAAAGGGGACGAGATTCGCCACCGAAGAGTGTGCAGTTCGAGGTGTGGCCAGTAGTATGCCGGTGGGACGCTGATTATGGCGCGCGTCTTTCTTTTATGAGCGATACTAGTGTCTTATATTTTGCGCTGCTGCGTGATCCTTGACGGGCTCTATTGCTCGAGTTCCAGATATTCGGTCAACAGACACGCATATATAAGGTTTATTATAACGCAAGATAAAATATTAGAATATCGTTATTAAGCCCGTGATCACTTGCGACACCATGTTTGATACCAGTATTGAATTCGTAGTACCGTTCTACTAGCTTGTGATGAAAAACCGCGGCACTATTCTTTAGCACCGTAATTTTTTTAGCTCGCGTTATATTCAACCGATAATACTTGCACAGTTCACACTAGATTCATGCGCAGTCTAACACCGATTTAATGCACAGTCTGACTTGTTGCTCTTGCGATACTTCGGCCACTGATTTCAGTGCACTCGACAATCCCTATTTAATACTTTAGATTTAGATTAAGTTACAACTGCCTAAGACTTGGGCCTAAGTTCTTAATCCTAGGTTATGACAACTAGTGTTTAAGGGTTAACTTTGCGCGATAGTGGTTAAGGTTTAGGTTATCTATTATTTGAGTAAGTTCCCTTGTGGGTTGTCACAGCGACACCGGACGGCTGCAAACCGTGCGATTATTTGAGTACCTCAACCTAAGCCTTAGATTTACACTAATAGAGCCAGTTATTTTAAACAGGCCGACACCGTACGGCTGCCGAACGTTATTAAAAACTGTACGGTAGCGGTCGACTACTATGCAGTTGACGTTTGCTCAATCCTTGCCTTGACTGCCTGGTATCAGGATGGTTTTGGGTTTGGGATTTCTCGAGGGGGTTGTTCGAATCCTCACCCCTTAGTCAACCGGTCTACTCAAGAATAGTCCGCCCCACGCCGATGACACCGGACGGCTGCCGCCGACGTGACAGCACTACTAGTTTATTCGAGTCCCACCTGCGCTCTCACCCGGGTTAAACTCACTGGACTCCACGGGGCCGAAGTTTTAAGATATTACTAAACATACTGTGATACTATTCTATCGCCCCTAATTAAATTTATTTGCCACTTCCTACGATTTTCTGGGCAACATATTACTAAGTAAATAGTAGTTGGGTTATGGTTACTTATTTGTGCCGACACTCACGAGTACTAGGTGCTTTCAGGGTTAAAAAGTTCACAACTTTATCACCACCAAGCCTAGACACCGCGCCTTCTTTGCGCTCCGAACAGAACAACTGATTAAGTAAGATAAACCGAATAGGAAACACGAGTATAGGCGCTTTCTTTTAGAAAAATGCTGAGGAAGCCCAGTTAGTTCTTCCGTTTCAATAAGTCGATCACCAAATCGGTTAATAGACAAGCAACGATACGCAATTCTTTGCGTTACCCAAATGCTACACTCCTGCCAGAAATAGATCACTCTAAGCTAACAAAAATTTTAGTTCAAAACTTAGATTATTTTATTATAAGTCTCCCTAACTAAAGTCAAATCTCGAAATATTTATTTTTTAAATTTTTGTTTACCTTAGTTACATAATTTGTATAAACTCAATTTATTTGTTTTATTAGCTAACTTAATATTAGAGAGTTGTTTCTTATTGTTTTAGTCTTAATTCAGAGCTCTTCGGGAATAGACGTCAATTGCTTCCGCTCATCGTTTATTGTATTATTGTTGTTTTATTATAACTGATTACCTAGCTAACGGCTACAAGGATCTATTTTTTATTTGTTAGCTTTTGAGCGAGAATATGTTGAACGGTGCAGAATCTAACCTATACTTGATACTTGGTTACATCGCTTGCTGATACTTTTCCGGAATTGTAACGATAGAGCAAAAAGACTTGCGCTAAAGAAAGCCTGATTCGGATCAATCTCAAGTGCAAAGAATTGCATGTGGCTTAATTCGTTTTATTTTATAGTTTTGTAACAAGAGTGGTTAATGAAACGGAGCTTTCTTGATGGTGAACTACACAAATAAGTACCTTTAGTTCAAGTATTAGATACTTAGTAATATTTATTTTTCCAATAAAAAGAAGTGGCATTGAGATAGATAATTCTACTTAGGCTTAGTGATATCTTAAAAGTTCGGCCCATGGCGTCGAGTGAGTATCCCCAGGGCGAGAAGATTAATGGGGTTCGAGGTTAGTAGCGCTGCTTGTTTGGTCTACTCGCCAATCGGGAGTGATTCAACAAGTAGTGTTATTCTTGAGAAGACCGGTTGAGTAAGAGGAGCAGATTCGATTACCCCCTCGAGCGGCCATTAGATCCCAACTACAAATTTTGGGCTCGTCAATCGGGAGTCTGGGATATCCCGTGTGTACGATCGCCAATCGGGACCTGCACAGAGTAAGAAACTTCAACTGTTTAGTAGTCCACCGCTACTGTTCAGTTTTAATAACTGGGTCTGCTCGCCAATCGGGAGCGGCTTGTCAAATACTGGCACGTATTAGCGTAATTCTAAGCACCTAAGATCAGGTAATTATTTATAAGCGTGCGTCGGTCGCCAATCGGGAGTGGTCGTACAAACCTCACAAGAGGCTTATTAGAATTAGCTGATAACCTAACCTTAACGCTAATAGAGCTAGGAACAAGCACGCTCAAAGAGAAAGTGGTCGAGTAGCGACAATATCTATAAATCAGGCAACCGGTGTAATTAGAAGAGTGTTGAAAAAGGCAGTCCTACGAAATAGTGTCGCGTAGCAATATCATCAGGCCTTGTTGCACGGGTAAGAGTATTATACGAAGGGTAATAGGCCTTAGTGCACCGGAGAGAATATACGAGGAGCTGATACGCCTTAGTACACGGCCAGTATCGTTACAATCAAGCTCACGGGCCTCAATTGTTCAACGTATGCTTTAACATTCTTATCGGCATTTTATAATAAACATTTATTGCCAGGTGTTTGGTGTTCAAGTATTTGAACCCGAGTGATAGAGCCAAGCAAGGTACACGCCGCAAATATAGGGCGCTAGCACCGCTCACGAAAAGAAAGACACGTGCCATACCCAGCGTCCCAACGGCATTTTACTGGCCACACATCGAACTTCACAATCTCTCAGTGACGAATCCCGTACCCTTTTAATACGGATAGCCATCATAAGGAAAAATCCCATCCAACCCCGTGTGGTTAAATTACAACAGAAATGATCGTAAAGTCACGAACCTTCCAAACATTTGATCCCCGATATCTTGCTCGTTACTTCCTGGGTGCAATTGGGTTGAAATCGACGACCTTGGGCTCCACTGTGGTCAATGTCGGCCGTAAGGATAGATGGAAACCCACGAGAACGTATATGTATGAAGACACCGGCGAGAATGAGCGTCAACGACGTCTATACGGCACTCTGACGAGAATGACCGTGGGTAAAGTATGAGAAAGTCGAGCGTTAGTAACGTTGAAACAAATGGCACTACTGTTAATTGTGGTGACGGCTATGATTCAATTTGCCTGCTGTTTGTAATGTCGACTGTTATCAGAAATGATGCTGTGCGATAGGTCGTCCGGATTAATGCTGATGGTGAGGGCAATGATGATGATAATGAAGATGATTGTATACAATGAATTCGATTATTTTATATTTCCTGGAAATAGAAGTGGAGAGGCGACGACATCCAAGGTGATCGATAAAGCCACACTTGGGCGTCCCTCGGAGTTGTCGTTGCGATTTGACGATTCATGATCGGTGGTTCTGGAAATAAACGAACAAGGCGACACCACGACGCAATATAGTTCGCGAAACTTCGCGACACCCCTACCCCTGATCTGTAAAAATAGTGGTAAAATTACCGAGCAGATAAGACGATAATGTTTACACCCTCGGATTATTGCCAAACACTTCGGGAACACTATAATGGGTTTCGCGTCCCAGGACTTTTTGTTACCGTAATGTATAACTCATTTCTTACCATCATCGCAGACTTGTGCCAGTATAAACCCGACTGGCATCCGCATAAAGCCGAAGCGCTTCAAGGGCTGCGGGTATGCCAATATTGTATCTGTCCTTATGGTGTGTTCTGGTTCAGTCAATCTGCCTTCGAGGTCCTTGGATGGTGAATGTGCAAATGGTTGCTTACTTGTTTTTAGAAAGCCATAACGTGATAAAAGTAATGGCGGCGTTTCAGTGCACGCGAAATTCAAAGATTTCACTGGAATCTGACTTAACGTAACAATTCCTACTGCGAGCTCCAGGTCCAAAGAACCCAACGATCACAGGGTAGCATCTAGTTTTAAGCAAGCTGAGATACCTTCTCCATTTATCACTATTTTAACTTGTAGTTTGTGCAGTAATATCATCTAGGCATTGGGCTGCACTACTTCCTATTTAACAGCGGCTGAATCTGAGAACACATATTTAATTTTTCATTAAAACACTTTTATTGCCATTTGTATCATGAGGCGTTGGTATTAATAACTATACAAGTGCTAGCTGATTAGCTATATACACCGATATACTGTTTATTAAGGTATTAAAGCTCCAAGATATACTTAGGGTGCGGTTGCTGATCTCCCGCTTCCTGACAGTCGCACGCAAAGTTGCTGAATCAGAAGGCGTGAAAGTATGCCAGTTCTGATACGGAAACTATGCTTACCTTCCGAGCAGGATCGTACCCGAAGCAATGTGGCCTTAATTTCTTCCGCATGAAGATTATGCGCACAGAAGTGCTCGAACACGAGACCTCAGGATTGTAATCACTGCGGTATACAACCACATACTGTTCATTATTACTTGGTTTTATACCAAACTTCTAGATTTCTTAGCCGCCAATATGAACAGTAACACGAAAAAACCACGGATGTTTGATTTGGAGTCGATGTTTGCTGAAGCTCGCAAGACAGCACAAGATCGTTGTAAAGCTGTTTTGGGTAAAACAGAACCAAATACAAACATACATTATTATAGCCATGATGTATCGATATCTTTTAATGCTAAAATATTGTAATATTGTAGTTTGTCTCAAAATCTTTACGTTCAAGCAGGAAATGAATGTCAAATATAACAAAAACAGGCTAATTTGGGTTCCAGTTACTCACCGATATATGTCTGGTTCAAAACTAGCAAATTTGTCTGTTTCTGTTATATTTGCTATTCATTTCCTGCTTCCGTACTTTGAACGGCCATTGTCCACATTCGGTAGCCTTTGTTCGGTAATCATCATATATTGTAGTCATCGGACAACAGCTAGCCGAGTGTTAGTCGGCTGAGCGAGAATAACGATTGGTGTTTCCGCACCTGCAACGCATCAAACAACGGCGGCAGCAGCGCAACGGTATTCAGTGGTCAGGCAGTAAGCGAGACGTGTGCAGTAATTGTTTGAACTTTTTGACGTTAGGGGCATAAACGATTTCAATAGGTAGTCTATTCCAGTAATCAACCGTTCGATAGCTAAAGCTAAATCGAGAACAATTTAGACGGGGAGTGAATCGAGCGCGTAGTTTTAAAGGATGTCCACGAAGATTGTTACTGTTTGGCTCAAAGAAGCGCGATAGCGGCAGATCGACAAGGAAACTACAATATTACAATATTTAGCATTAAAAGGTATCCATATGTCATTGCTATAATAACGTAATACTGTAGTTTGTGTCGAAATGTTGAGGTTCAAACAGGAAATGAATGTCAAATATAATAAAAACAGGCTAATTTTGGTTCTAGGTACTCACTGATATATCTGGTTCAAAACTAGCAAATTTGCTATTTTTGTTATATTTGACATTCATCTCCTTCTTGAATTACAATATTTTAGCATTAAAAGATATCCATACGTCATTGATGCTATATATAATTATGTAATACTGTAGTTTGTCTCGAAATGTTTAGGTTCAAGCAGGAAATGAATGTCAAATATAGCAAAACAGGTAAATTTGCGAGTTTGAACCAGATATATATCAGTGAGTAACTAGAACCGACATTAGCCTGAATTATGGGTATGTAACAATGAGAAATGTGATTTTGGACCCACAGGGTAAAATTTCTATATTTTTTAGTCAAACTAGTGAAACATTTGCATATTTTTAGCTCAATAAAAAACTTCCCCAGTTTTAGCAGCATTAAAAGTACCTGACTACATGAACCTCAGCAGAACGAAAATTTACACAGGGGAACCTGGGTGAGGTCGACATGCCTGGGGGCGCACCCCCGATTTGGAGAAGCCAGTTCTATGTAGTTGCACATTTTGAGTCGCTGAATAATAATGGATTTATAATGCGCCAATTCAACCGAAAATATTAAAAAGGCCCCTAAGCGAACAGCACGGTGTAACACAAGTCGGGTTAACATTATATCATATTGTATCGTCTATTCCAGGAAATAGGAAAGTTTTCAGTCGAGATTTAAATTTTGCAATTGTAATACGATGGATCACGAAGGCTTGATGGCAGGTTATTCCAGGCAAGTGGTCCTGAAAGGGGAGCTGAAACTGCTACTGCGCGAAACGGTCGACGTTGAGTATGCGGCAGGCCGCAAGGCGTGCAGTACTGATAGTTTGACCATGTCAGAGATATATGACGGTGCGCTGGTAGATATGGCGTTGAAAAGGATGACGAGCATTTTGTACTATATCTGCTTTGTGCTCCTGGCTGCATTGTGGAGCAGACGTCGGAGTAGATGATATGAGAATATATAAGATCCTCAACGATCCGAGCAACATGGCTGATATCGGGTTTATATTGTACATTGATGCTCAATATAGCTGTGTCTGCTCCTTAACATTACACGTTTAACACTCAGAATTCGCTACCTTGGCGATGAGACACCATACTAGTTTCTTTTCTAATATGCCTATTTAAAAAACCACTTGAACCGGACAAGCAGCGTACGAGATCACCATAGCAACAAACGAGACACAGTTGAACAGTTGATGCACTGCTCTATAAAAACAGCCCAACGCCACCCATATATCCCGATCGGTTATGGCGATATGTCTCGTAGGCCCATTTAAAACCCATTTACGTAACCAAACAATTTAAATAAAGACAATGCTGCACACCATTTGTAGCTACACGGAGAGTGAATTTGTTGTTCAAAATAAGTCCAATATCACCCGTTTCGCATAGAGTGATTGCGGAGATATTGCAATTTTTGAGTACTTTTTGCCACATGGGCCCAACACTATAAGTACAAGTAGCTGCGAAGAAGATGAGTTGCTCTGAAAAATTAGGCTTAACACCTATATAGATCGAGCGGTTACACAGGTATTGTCAATGTTGCGTATTTTGGGTCTCTTGTGCCCTTTTACAAACCATATTTGGGTCTAATCCTTTACACGCGGGTAATATTGTGCAAAAGATATATATATATTTTTTATATATATATATATATATATATATATATATATATATATATATATATATATATATATATATATATACATATGTATTTAAATATATATATATATATATATATATATACATTTTGCATTGTTGTAAAGCCTTAGCATTGATAGATTTGGCTGAAATATCAGCACCAACTGTTGAGACACAGTCGAGAACGTGTCGGACCACTTTTTGGCACGACTCGAGCCTCTTTGAACCTCTTTTAATGCGGGTTTGTTTGGGGGAGATATGGCCGTTTTAGCCTATTTCATGTCATTGGAGCACATTTTAGAAAGTATTTTCGCCTAATCCTATAACATGCGTGTCCACCTCATATAACGCATCATTTGTGGCTGCATATAGTTTATCTCGCTTACAAAGTGAGCACAAGAAGACCAGAATATTTTTTAAATATGCGGATATGATCGATTCTGTGTGTTTCAAGGTTCTTCGGTTCATGTTATCTAATGCTACATCATAGATTGCAGCCCCTTTTTATGATAAAATTAGACAAAATGAGACTCATTTGACCGAAATACCTGCAACTATTAAGATAAACTAAAACTTGTTCTATCGGATTCCGTCTTGATCCGACCCGACCCAATTCGGCACCGTTTTATGAGGGAAGGGGTTGGAATTAGTTATCGGTTCTAACTAAGGGGCACAAATTAAGATTCCTAGTTTTCGTTTCAGCTATCGCCAGACGGTCGAACGTTGCAAATTTGTGTTATGCATGGCACCAGGAAACAATTACAAACTGACAGTCCTAAATTTAACCACATGACAATCAAGAGTTCTTCGTTTTAAAACTAAGAATTCAATATTTCTACAGGGTTAAGATTTAAAAAAATCCTAGTGGAAATATTTATTCTTGCATATTACAGAGGAATTTACTTTTTGTTTGGTTTTGAGAAGGTTAAGAAAACTACATAAGAAAAATGCATGTTTTGCCTACAACGGTTGTAAAATATCCAAAATTTTCTTATATATACAGGTTTTCAAGCACACTGAATGCTATGGTATTGCCATCGAAAATCTGGTGTTGCTGTATTGCATCTTTCTGCGGGATATTTGGTGTTTTAGGGTTTTCCGATCTATTTTTAAAGAACACGTTTTTGCTTTTTGGTATGTTATTGCGGGCTGCGAGCGTCAAAAGATTGTTATATATGGGTTTGCAACACGTTGAATACGACGATCATGTTGTCGGAAAGCCGTTTTTGCTACATTGTATCTTTTTGACTGGGTATACTCGTTTTAGGGTTGGTCGACCCACTTCTAAACGTCGATTTATGGATTTTTGCATTTATTTAGCATTTAGGGTTGGACCATTTTCTCACCACACAAATTGTGCACAAACACCAGTAAAGCTAATATGTCAAGCTTGGAATATGTCTTAGTGGCCATGCTGGCACCGTTTCCACTCGCTTGCGAGAGACTAGTATTTATGTTTATGTGTTCGATTTCAGGTATATACTTTGAAAGGGCTAACAAAGCTCGAATTGTAAATGTACTACGTATGCATTCTCGGTTTACCATCGCCGCCTGAGTTACTAGCCATGGTATAAATCTATAGCAGACATTTTGTGGCATCTTTCGTTCCGCTGTTACTCTATGTACTAAAATTTTACATTAGCGCTTTGAAAAGTGTTAGAAATATTGACTAAATTAAGTTTATATACGTATACATTTTTTCATATACTAATTGAAACGGAACGAACGGAATTTCTACTGATTGCGTTGGGGCGAAAATCGTGAAAATTTCCTTTTGTTTGTTTCTGTCATTCCTAACTCATCTTCGTATCGGTGGATTTCGGTAAATTCTTGTATTCGATAGTAAAAGTGACGACCATGTGCCTTTAGTTGAACGCGAACAGCATCGACCCCATCTCTGAAACAGTTTTTAGGTGGTTTTTGCTAAATCTGACAGTACGTGTACCAGTATTTCGCAATGTATATCTCGCGACACAGGCTTTGCATCGAAAAATAAAGACCACCACAGGCCCAGCTCATCGATATGTACAACTATACTGACCACGATTTTTTTGTAAGAGAACTTTCTGGGTGGCTGTGGGGCCGAATATTGTTGGTTAACCCTTTGCCAAAATACGATGGCGCGGTTATCCAGGGTTCAGCACGAGTATCATACCTTTTCAGCCTGTTTTATTGGGTTTAAGGTCAATGAACCCGATTTCTAAAATATAGCTGGTGTTCAGTAATATGGTACATGGCACCAAACACGGAGTTTCAATTTTTCTAGGGCCAATGAACCCGATTTATACAGTATATAGTCTGTCTTCACCTTTGGTTACGTATTGCGTGCAGGTCATCAAGGTTTTTCAATGAGATGAATGCGATGGTTTCGTTATCTAGACACCAGCACAAATACTTGATATGTTGCCAGTTTTTTTTTCGATGGGTTTAGGGTCGACGAGCTTTCAGTGGTTTGAGGGTTCAAGATGTCTTAGGATGGTATATACATCAAACACAGCCTGTTACACGTGATTAAACAAAATGATAAAAATTAAACCACGCTTGTTCCGTTTCACACTCGCTTGCGACTTACTAGTAATAGTTGTGACTAGTTGATACCGAACATTTGTTTGTAAGGACCTATTTTTATCAGAACGTAGTGAAACGTAGTGGAGAATGTGTGTTGCAGGGTTGAAATCTTTTAAAATCCGTCTGTGTGTGTTACCGGCCGTAACTCGATAATGCTTTAACCGATTTTCACTTTGGCTCATTCGAACCAGCATAGTCGATTCACCGTGTACTACTTCTCCGAGCGTTTTTTAGATTTGGGGTCTGGTTCCGGGGTCAGGGGCCAAAATGTGGGTTTTTGCCCCATTTTACCCCATTTTAGTACCTTTGATGGAAGTAAGGTTATTTTTATCTTAACTATCGATTTTTTCTCTGGATGGTTTTATTTTATTGTAAAATGATAAATGCCGATGCCTCTTTTTTTGTTTTTCAATTAAGGCTCCGGTTCTGAGTTATGGGGTTAGAGGTACCCTCTTGGTTCCTCGACCCAAAACTTGAAAATTTGTTCTGACGTCTTGGGCGGCTGATAAGTTGCACCTGAGCGTTTTCCTGGCATGGGAAACTCAATGCCGGTGTTAGTTTTGTTGTAACTTGTGCTGGTATTGTGTGATGTACACATATAGCATATCGATGAATGCTATCGAGAGCTGATTTGATTTGCACGCAAAAGGCGTAGGGGTAGGTGTACCTATGCTTCACTACGTTCTGCAATCTCGATAGAGTTACTAGTTTATAGAAGGGCGTGAAATGGATGAAATCGAAGTTCAATCCAAGATCGATGACTCTGCACAGACTACCGCCAACAAACCTAGTAGTCGGGTAAGTAGTAATGAATCGAATATGGTTCCCGCATCTGTAAAAATCTCCGAATGTCAAAAAATTCTGTTTCATTGTCCGGGAAAATCTGGATATTAATTTTTAACATGTAATATATATTCATGAATTTCGTCGGAAATTCTGGGTATTTTCTGTATATTTTCATTGTTCGTAGTTCATATCCCAATTCGGCTCACGAAGTATACGGCGAGGGAGTGGAGATGGATTGTCCGTTCCATGAAATGTAAAGGGGCACCGAAACGCACCGTGACAAACTTATCCACAAACAGTGCTTGCGTTGATTAGTGTCATTCGTCATGATCTTTTGATCAAACTAAACAGGGTTTTCGTGCCTCTCATTCCAGTGTTTCAGCTAATTACCCAACGCATGTCATCAGTTTTCGCCGGGCGTCTATCAGTTTACAGTGGGTATTTGGTTATGCTATTACTCAAGGGAGAGGAACTTGACATAATAAAAAACCATGGGCGGCTAATTTTTCTATTTCGAGGTGAATTTTATGAAAGTTATATTGTTGATTGTTGAGCGGAGCGAGGCGAAGCCGAGCGAAGCGTTTTTATTTTCTGTCTGGGAGTAAAAAGGTCGATGTCTGTCCGTTCGTTCGTTCGTTCGGTCCGACGGATCTCAAGAGTCACTGAACCGATTTTAAAAAACTTTTTTGTTTGAAAGCCTATCATGTCAGAGTGTGCATCTGATATTTGGGATTAAAAAATTTTAAGTGGTTAATTACTAATTAGCTAATTAGTTAAGCTTAGGCAGCTAAAATACAGAATTTTGCAATATTTGTGTTATTTATTGAAACAGAATCATTTCGATCAAACCATTATAGGGTTTTTTGGGTCGAAGAATTCAAATATAATATTTTTACCAATGATAAAGCCCTATGCCCTATGCAGTGTAGTTACAAGAACATAAAATTGAGTACATTCGTAATGCCACAGCCCAAGCTCCGCTCACAAATGTAGTTCCACTACCGACTAGTTATAAACAATAGTTATTTACGAAGTAATGTAGCAATATCTAGATCATTTTTTAGCAACGATAATGTACTGAATGAACAGCAGATATATATGGGATTTTAGGATTATTCGTGGCAACATAATAACAGGAGGTGCAACACGTGCGGTGGGACTTCAGATGCTGGCGCTCCGCCTGTTACATACCACAGCATCGAGAACCCAGTTGTCGACTGTGGACCAACCGCTGCGAATTTGTGTGTGTTTTTCCTGCGCAGCCCTAAATACCAGCATTCCTGTGTCAACTGAAATTTGTTCTTGATGAAACACGCTGTAATAATAAGATAATAGAATCAAAACTACTGTACGCGATTGAGGTGACCATCGCATTTTGAGCGAGTTGCGAGCGAATGGCTCGCTCGAGATTTCGAAATTATTAAAATTAATAATAAATTCTTTAGAACAAATATATTTCGAGCGAGTCTGCATTGAGTCACGAGCGAGCCACAGTTCTTGGCGGGTATTGTATTAATTATAATGTTTTTGAATTTTGGTGATAGTGTCTTTCAGAGTGTGGAAAAATTACGTTATGCAAACCGTGGGCACTCTTTATGGCTTCCCTACGACATGCGCTCATGATAAAACCTCCCCTGTGCATTTAATTATTTCAAGTTTGGTCGTAATCCGTTGTAAATTAGTAGATCAGTCATGCTACTACATATGAGGCAAATTTGAAGCAGCTATAAATTTCAAACAGACAAACACCACAATTTGATAATTTATAAGTTGATTATTTTTTGAATCGCTTATATATTTTGCGAATGGCTTATAGTAACGAACAGAGTTTAAGGCAACCGGGGTAATAAAGCTTTATTGATGGAAAATTGACAATAACCGATTACGCTAAACTAGTAATGTAATTTCACTATGAGCTGTTAACCGTGAGCTAATGGTTAAAGCTTGATGTATTATGTAAAATTTAAAACAACATAAAACGATTTACCATATAATGATGGAGTTTTTAAATCCAGATTTTCATCAAATACCTTCCTTTATTGCTGTTTGAAGTAAAACCAGACTTTGCAGTCCTCGGAAAAGTGTGTTAATATATCATTGCTCGTGTACATGTTTTCAGATGAAAGGGGCAGTACCTGCTGCTTTTAAAACTAAAAGAACTGATCAAAAGAATGTCGAAACTATTGACGATAGCGGTAGCGATAGTGATAACGAAATGATTGGACCGGCAATTCCACATGAACTGTTGCCGACAACATCTGTCAATACCGGCACAGCAATCCAGGAAGGGTCAAGCGATATAGATGACGACGCAGATAGTGAAGAGGCAAGGTTTTTTACTAACTATTGAGTTCTTAATAGCAATAGATGCTTGTCTAACCACGCATGCATTGTCATTCAATAAACGACATAATATGTTAGAAGTTTTTAGTTAGAAACATTAAGCTGTACTTTTTATAATTAAAACTATGCAGCTTATGTATTTTGTAATATTTTGATGTTCATTTAACATGTTGTATCTTTACGCCGGAAGATTGCAGCTCTTGGAACTTTGGCCATAGTGTAAAAAATTAATATGAAATACTATGGATTGATACGCCAGCGTCAAACTTTTATCAAGAAACTATTTCGAAATTTGTGTTTACGTTTTATTATCTTTCTTCTTTACTGCATGCAGATACGTTGATCCTCGCAATATGTACTCGAAGCTATAACATTGGCTTATTAATAGTAGAGTTACGTCCGGGTCCGGGTATTCCGGCTATTCCGGGTATTTCTGAATAAAAATTCCGGGTCTGGTTATTTTATTTGGGAAGGTACGGGTACTGATAAAAATACCCGGACTGGCGTTCGGGTCCGGCTCTGGGTATTGGTTTTCAAAAATTCCGGATCCGGGTATTCGTTCTCAAAAATTCCGGGTCCGAGTATTAGTTTTGAAATGTTGCAATTCTAATTAATGGTCTTTTTCCGTCAATGGTCGTTTAGCTTATTGTTTAGTTACTATGGTCTCATACTCAGTATATTTTTTCCACCGCTTGATTTTTAATACAGGTTCGAAAAATCCAAAAATCCTACAATAAGGGCCACATCTCTCTACCTGTGTCTGAAGCCCAATTCGTGGTTCGAAACTCGGTGTGACACAAAATTTTTTTCAATTGTTTTTTCAGATTGAGTTTGTCATGGCGTAATTTGACTTGGTGAGTCGACTGGTGATGTCATATTTCCTCTCCGGGGTTACGCTAAAAAGTTATGTGAGTCACGCCGCGCTCAGGATTGTATAAGTGAATAATAAATGGTATCCGCAGAGTTGGGTGGCGATGTCGATTGTAAAAAGTAGGGTTTAGGACAGCGCCCCAATAGCACTTCCATATTTTCTCCATGGGTTCGGAAATAAATTTGTATTTCTGGGTCAGGAAACCAAAAATGTTTTGGTATTAAGCCGACTACCGGTGCCCGTTTTCCTCTCCGCGATTCCGGTAACGGGTTATGAGGCCGGGGGAAACTCCCATATGCCTCTCGGGGGTCCAAAAATCGAAGTATAATTTAGTTTGAGGGTAACTTGAGCCGATTGGCGGAGTCAGTTTTCTTCTTCGCGGTTACGGTATGGCGTTATGAGGGTTAGAGCACCTTCATGAGGAAGATTCTTATGTCCTCCGAGTGTCCGGAAATCGAAAGAATGAATTTGATCTTTTAGAGGGTAATTTGACGGGATGAGTCGGTTGGCGCTGCAATTTTCTTCGGTGCGGTTACGATAAGAAGTTATGGGGTCCGGAATTCCGCCTTTCGGGGAATGTCGCTTAAGGATCCAGAAGTTGAAAATATACGGTGATTTGTCGGTTAAATAGATTGTTTGCCTTAATTTTTTTAACACCCATATTTCTATCGGTGGTATGGAAATGGTAAAATTAAATTAGGCTTATATAGAGCTATTTGAGCTGTTGAATCGATTGGCACCGTTGGTTTTTCGTTATGTGGTTCCCTTACGAAGCTGTGCGGGTCACGAAGTCTGAAAGAAATATTTCCATACGTCTTCAAAAATTGAAGGAAAACGCATTTATACATTTCATATTATTAGGGCCGTTTTCATGCCCCTGCTATTTATTTAATAGTAATAGCATACACACAATGAGTACTGAATCTTTCCGGATAAGGGTGTATATAATGTACAGAGGGGCGGCATTGTCATTATGTTGAAAAGTAAAAACGCCCTGTATTGTTTTCATATAGGAAACCAGAGGTATCTGACCTTATGGTAAATCTGAGCTAAAGCAATGCGTGGGTTCTTCTATAATTTGTATTGTTAGAATTGGCTGAAAATATCACTGGTAGTACTGAGCAGCCAATATTTTTAGTTAAGTATTTGTATATAAAGGGTAAAAATTGACATGGGCAATAAAATGTAAAAATAAGGGGAAACTCATTTTAACATTGACCGTAACAGAAATACATTTTTCTCTAAACCATACTTTGGTTATATCATCCTGCACTCATTGGACGACATGTACAAACTAATACATTTTGAACTATATTAGACTTACTAACTCCGAATTTGGCTGCGTATAACGCAATTTTGGCGCAGTGTGTAAAAGAATTGTAGTCGTATTCATTATCCTTATTTCCGTATTCAGCTTTTTTTGGAAACAAAGCGTCTCGTTTTATATAACAGTATATACATATATATGGTTATATTGGTTTTACCATAGTGATATACCTCTGTAGCATACGAGCGTGGTATATGCATATACATTTAAAAATATATATTTGCAGCAAATTGAAGGGGTTTTTCCGGTGTCGCACGAAATTTCGCTGAAACATGGAACAAAACCGGTAGGTCATCATTTATTTAGTTTGCAAGCAGATTGTCCCACATACATGTAATCACAATGATATAGTTTGTTGTCTAACAATTATTATAGGTCAAAATTTATTATATAATTGTAACGCAGCGAGCAAAGCTAGTAATGAGTATATAGTAGGACGAAGGATCCAGGCACATAGGAACATCAGGCATCTGGCAAACAGGATATCGTAACTCACTACACTAAACAAAAATTGTTGAATCAATGAAAGGAGTTGCGTCGCAGTCTGCTAATGACAAGCGTCATGCCGCATCACTCACGGGTGAATTCAGTTATCAGAATGTAGTGGAGATTGTCTGGTGCAGCGGTGAAATCTTTTAAATTCCGTCTGTGTGTGTGTGATTGGTCATAACTCGGGAACAAGTTAACCGATTTTCATGATCTTGGGCTCATTCGAACCGGCATAGTCGATTTCCTCACATCCCCGCGCATTTTGCCTTGGGGTGTTGGTTCCGGGGTCAGGGGTCAAAACGTGGGTTTTTGCCCCATTTTAGTACCCTTCACGGAAGCAAGGTTATTTTTATCTTAACTTTAGAATTTTTTTTATCTCATACTAAAATGATAAATGCCGATGCCTCTTTTTTGTTTTTCGATTACGGCTCTGGTTCTGGATTTATGGGGTTTGAGGTACGGGGGTATGGCGCCCCAACGGTTCCTCGACCCAAAATTTGAAAATTTATTCTGACGTCTTGGGCAACTGATAAATTTCACCTGGGGGTTTTCGGGCATGGGAAACTCATTGCCGGTCTTAGTTTTGTTCTGACTTGTGCGGTATTGTATGATATCCACATATTGCAGTTCGACGTATGCTATCGAGAGCTGATTGTCTGTGCATGTAAAAGGCATAGGTACACCTATGCTTAACTACGTTCTGCAATCTCGATAGAGTTACTAGTGATAATTGCGACTGCCAATGCCGTTCTGAAACAGGACTAACAGCTTACAGGCGCGCGTACAGACGGTGTCTTTTACAATCTCTTCAAAAATCAACTTTGATAACGAATGGTTAACAACAGTTCAGCACGAATATTTCATCCGTTTTCACAGGTTTTAAATGGGTTTCTGGTCAATAAACCCGATTTGCGGAATATAATCTGTCTTCAGTCATATGGTTTTGCACTGTGTGCAGGACATTTAAAACGGTCTGTATAGTTTTTATCTGCCCCGATTTACCAAAATTATTTCATATGTTGTCACTTATTTTGGTTATGCGTTGTTTCCTGCGCCTTCAGATTAGTATCTATAAGTTTTGTAAGGCGTAGAAGAGGCCGTGTTCTTTAGCTATTATCGGAAAAGTCATATACTATAAGGGTGGAACTTCCTAGGAGTGTTCCATATCGTTAGTGAAGGTGATGCTGCGGTGACTAATTTGGTCTAACGTGTTTCGTTAGCAGCAAAAACTCAAGAAAGAGTCGGTATTTCGCTATAACCGAGGAGCAGGGTTGCCACAAACGAAAAAAACCGGAAATTGATAGAAAGACGGAAAAAGGGTAAATTTGTCATCGAACTCGGGAAAAAATTGTTTAATCACATTGCTATCGCTATGAAATAAAAAACGATCCTCTTTATGAAATCGTTTTATCGAGGACTAAAACTTTTTTATAAACTTCAACTAAGACTAAATTTTGGCATATTTTCAATTTACTTGTACGCGGAAGGCTAGAGAACTCCATAATTGAATTCTGAGTGAGTGATTGAAACGAGGGAAACGAACAATTTTTACTGGCTGTGATTGTGGTGAAAATTTGATAATGTGCGTTATTGGGATTTTTAGGATGACTCAACTTTGGCTGGTCGGAGTGATTCGCGCTATAGAGCATTTGAAAGCCTGAGACCGCTTTGTATTCTTTAGTTTGGCGCAAAGACTGATTCCAACATTTTTTTCCGAAAAAGATGTCCAAATGGGTCAACAATCACTTTACTTATTACAAATAGATTGCCTTTTTGCTAATGTGGTTATTTGTTAGCGTTGAATATGTTTTCATAATGATGCACACAGCTATATTGAGCATTAAGTTACAATATAAGCCAATTACTCTGCAAAGTGGGACCAAAACACTTATATAGCTCTACTGGTTACAGCGATATTACCATTGTGTATTTTGGCTATTGAAAACCGTTTTTGTGCCAACCCAAAAGCGGAAATAACGACAATAGCAGAATACAGGTGTGCACATAGAAGATCTTTTTCTATACAAAAACAGTAAAAACACCTATATAGCTGGAGCGATTGCGGATATATTACCATTTTTATTTCTTTGGGTCCATTGAAAAACTCTTGTGGCCCAACCCTGCAGCTTAAATATTTGCTGTTATATCTAGGCTGAATTGCTCTACAAAATGAGAAAAGATACGTGTACAGTTCGAGAGTTTGTAGAGATATTACATTTTCATGTATTTGGGTCTTGTGGGCCCACTGAAAAACCCTTGTTGAACCAACACTGCAGCGTAAATAATGTCAATAGAAGCCCATTTGCTGCTACATAGAGGATGTTTTGCTCTATAATATTACCATTTTCGTGTACTTTGGGTCTCATGGGCCCATTTTAGAACCCTTTTTGACCGAGATCCTACATATTAAAGAACTGCGTAGAACATTATATACAGTCTTATAGAGGCTAACTTGTTCTACAAAATGAATTCAACGTTACCCAGATATCTACACCGGTTGTAATAAGTAACGTGATTTTCGTCTTCACATTGTAATAAGTAATTGTAAACACCATTGTAATAAGTAACGTGATTTTTGGGGACCCTTCGGGACCCGATCATGGTCCATTTTGGTCTGTTTTTCTCGGAGAGAAGATGTTGGATGTGGTCTTCGCGCCTATTCGCACAAATAGTTTTCACGCTTTCAAATCAGCTATCGCGTGAATGAATACGCCCAGCCAATGTTGAGTTATGAGTGTGTAACTCATTCTGGATCGTTACGCGACAGATTAATGTTGCCCATTACATAACCCTAACGCTCTCCGTTATAGAAATCAAATTCAAAATCAATTATAGTCTTGAACAGAATCTACTTTTCCCTTCTCTGAGCGAGTAAGAGTGTTTGTGACCTTGATGAATTTGGCGTTATTTGTATTTACTGTGATTTAACGAAGTTATAATTGTATTATCTATTACTAACATTGTATGAGCCATTGTTATAATTGTATGACATGTCGTTATAATCGTATTACCCATTGTCGAAATCGCTCCAACAGTGGTCGTATAATTCGTTTAACCCTATATGCGCGTATATATGATTTGTTTTCACAAATTGATTATATACCAACCATTTGATTCGTGTCTTTATTATAAATGGTTTGTTGATAATTTTATAACCGTTAACATATGTACTGGTCATGTGAAACTTACATATTTGCTCATATATTGATGATTCGATGTATGGTTGATGTGTTTCTTATCTACCAGATTTGGTATGATACCCCGTCGTGCCTTACCTGTTCCGACCCACTTTGTACATCGTATTGTGTTTTGAGTTATAATTGTATTAATTATGAAAGATATTGTAATGGAACATTATTCTGTGTATATGTATAATACTGCCGGACGAGTTAGTCAAGTATTTCGGAATATTACCATTCCAGACACGCGATTTGTGTCTATATTACGCGATCTTGTTAAGTCATACTGGCTATTGAAACATGGCATGAAGGTAGGTTATATGAAAGTATGAGCTTTAGTTGCATGTTAGAAAAAAATTGGTATTCTGAGTTGTAGCTGTTCGCCATGCAGCGAGCAGAAAATTTAATAACATCTGGAAATTGTAAGGATAAAAGACTAAATATGAATTTCTCCAGTGTTCATTTCCACTGTGGACAATGGAAAATTTTATTAAGCAAAATTAATTTTAAAATGTCAATTCCGAATCCTCGGAATTGATAGTCATCGCTGTTCCGGTCTATAACTCCGGAACGGCCTAGAATTTGTATCAGCAGGTCAGACTTTTCTAGTTAAAACATTCGCAATACCACTGGTCCCGTGCGAATCGATTCGAAATTTACGAACTTGTGAAGGAATAACTGCGATTCTCCTCGAAATTTGGATATTGGGACGAAATAGAAATAATTGGTTATATTATTCATTTCTTAATATTAATCTATACGAAAAGTATAGTAAAGTTTCCCGGACTCTAGGGTTTAATTTGATCTCGGTATGAGCCCCAGTATCCAAAAATATATGTCACTGTCCCCTTGAATGTAACTTCAGTTCGTTTGCAGTCTCGGAAATTTTAGATTCTTCTACAATAAACCTGGCTGTGCTCGTCGAAGAACCCGGTTTCTCCTTCTTCGCCTTCTGGTGTTGGGTATCAAAATAATCGGTTTGCAGAACCGAGCCAGAATCAGCGGCTCGTGCCTCGATTAACCCCTGGGTGAATGATTAGGATCCTTTTCCCGTGTCCCACTCACACGTTTTTTCTGTTTGTTTTCGAAGACAGGTACCATGTTTGACTAGTAGCGCGACACCCACACTATGTATGTGTAACATCGCCGTTACGCTGCTGCATTGCGCACTTATAAAACACAATGCACATACGACCCCGGTTATTATAGCGTCAAGGGCGGACCTACGGGATTCAGTGACTCACTGGATTTTTCAATCGTGATTTATTGATAAGCTATTCGCACACTCATTAAAGCAATAATTAAGGCAATGCGACGATCCAAATATTTCATATCAGCTATACATTCGCCGCAAATACAGTTAGGATTAGGGTGCTAATATCCGAACAAAGTTCACGAGGGTTCTAGCACTAGGTCCTCGCCTTCTTAGCTGATCTCTCACAACCGTTACGGTCAGCTTAATTTTGTCAACTTTGATAAGTCCTTTGATGACGGATGCGCTTACCTTATTCTGCACGAAAGTGGGACGCACAACGGGCGCCAATTGGTAACTGTTCGCTCGGCGCTAATTGCAAAACGTCGTTTGATTGGTTCAGGTAAGCTAAGGGCGGCTGATCAATCAGGAAATATCGAGCTCATGGTCAAAGTATGTTTCGAGGGTACGAAGGAAAAAGGAAAATGATAATTGGATCACGCTTATTCTATTCTACATCGAATCAATTACAGCGGTACATTATACGGATACGCGGTACAAAATACACCCATGATACAATAGACAACAATTCAATGGCAACATTTCCCAATAATAGTACAATACAGAGGTTAAGGTACAAATCCTATACGGTGCAACTCATTCGAATGACATGATATGACAGTAAGTATATTTCTGATTTAGCAAATGACAAATATGATTCTATTTCGAAATCCACGAAAGAAAAACAGTTCTATTTTGTATTTATCAACGCGGAATGCTTTCGATGGAAGTGATTCAACTAGCCTTAGGTCGGGACTTTGTGCTCCCGGGGATACCTTTATCATACCAGGGGATCCTCCTAGATATTATATATATATATATATCATAAAACATGGAAATTACGCCAAATATTCTATGTTTTACAATTTATTACGTGTTCCTATATATATTAATTTATCCTTACATAAACCTCATTATCACTATATTTAGTCATCTAGAGATTTTTAACGGTAAAACGGTGTTAGCGGTCGCTTTGGTTTCAGCTCTCTTCTCAGTCTCAGGCTTATAGGTCACGGTGAAAGTGAATTGTGACAGATTTTTCTAATTTTTCCTAAAAGTAACATTTATAAGGAATATTTTCATTGGTTTTGTACATAAAGCTTAACTTATCAAAGTCGGGAAATTGATATTTACTTTTATCTGCGAAATTTTGTGCTAATTTGTGTATTTCTAAGAAGGAGCTGGATCGACCTGGATCCAGGGAAGACAAAGTCAACTGTGCGTTTTGAACCATATTGAGGTTGACTAGAGATCAAAGGCCTTGGTTCGATTCGGCGGAACTGCTGTCTTGGTTCCTAACAAAAAGCACGGATTCGTTGATCTCTTCTCACGGGTTTCACTTTTTCTGATGTAACTATTTTCTACGGATCTTGTTTAATTTCCATAACGACAGCGATGTCGCTGCGTCACTTTTTAAAGAGTCTTAGGGTTATGACCACTGCGCAAATGTCGGAAATAAATATGATCTTAAATCATCCTATGGTACAGAATAATGTTAATCTCGGCTATTGTTCAAATTAGTTGTTTGAGTATCTAAATTTTACTCACAACTAAGGACAATTCATTAAGTATTACTTTACCAAGCCGCAAACCTCTGTAATAATTACGGACGGTACTCATGGGAGCGAGTAAAACGTGTTATTTCGATGTAGCTTTGGACTTGAATACTTGCAGCAATTCGACTCGAAATTGGTACCAATATCGATAATCCTATGCGAAACCACGAGTGTTCATTCCTGCTCTTTCTGTTATTCCTCGGTAACAGTTGGTTGGACAATTGAGGCGTTGTCTCAATTATTGGTTTCTATGATTAAGGTGAAACTAGGGTTCCTATCGGAACGCAAGTTTACATCCTAGTAATATTCCTAAGTAAATTTCTATCCAACATATGATGAAGGATCTTCGCACCACCGCAATTATGGTTTTAGTCGAGACATGTATCTACTCTATAACTCAGCTAAGTTTAAACAAGATTCCTAGGCGAAATTTTGACTTATTCTAAATTTAAACTGAATTTGGGGACATCCCACTTTCGAGTCAACGACCCTATAGCATACTAATAAATTTTAAGGTTCCATTCGGAAGATTTTATCCTTAAACATTATGTAGCGAACATTCAGCTAAAATTCTTGGAGAGAATTTTGCACGAGGTAAAGTTATCTATTTTCGGTTTCTAGTAACAAAGGTTCATGGTACAACTCCGCGAATGTATACGTATGTTTGGAGTTGTCATTTTAAAACTATTCTTATCAGCTAACTGAACCAGTGAAAATGATCACTAATGGCTGATATTTTATCAAAGTGCTGCAATGTCGTTTATAAAATTGAACATT
Source organism: Trileptium ribeirensis (assembly GCA_030248225.1). NCBI lineage: Eukaryota > Metazoa > Nematoda > Enoplea > Enoplida > Thoracostomopsidae > Trileptium > Trileptium ribeirensis. The sequence continues at coordinate 22,638 of JASANE010014832.1, forward strand.
GGCTAACTTAATATATTTAAGAAATTTTACTAATAATTTTCAGTATGTTTCTTCCATTGCTGTTCACTGCACGGTGAACAGCCGGAATTTGGGGATTTTCACGGACAAGGGCAGTTGTGGCCCTGTTCACTGCCAGTACCAAATTTTCCAACCTAAACTAACTAAATTCTCTCAATCCTATCACGCGAGGTCATGCCAAATCCTTTTACACATCGGGTTGGTTCGGGAGCAGCAGAACTCTACCGATAATTCGCGGGTCGGGCATGGCAAAGCATTCTAAAATACCTCACCACACCCGGCCGGCTATATATCTGACAATAATACGCATACAGAGCAAAATCAGCAATCAGTACCGTTGCATTCAATATATAGGGTACACAGATGACGAATCGTCGTCGGTCAGATACTACGAGGTGCCTCACGAAACTTGACTTGTGGCAACTATTCAACATACGTGAAAATGACAAGGGTCATGTGAGTTTCGCATAACCTGTTCAAGTATTAACAATTACCAGTATTACCAACAATTGACACGATATAGTATGAACGATAGACGGTAATAAGGATACGTTTAGGTTCATACAGTTATAGCAATGAGACAATATAGTATAATAACAAGGGTACGTCATACAGTTATTTTAATGAAATACGCACGACAGTAAGGATAGATTCAAACATACAATTATACCGATGGTCAGCATGAACAAGGCGACAAAGCATTCAAATGGCAACAAAAATGGCACTAATGCAATAAATGGTACATTTAGATATGTCTTTATGACGACAACAAATTGTACCATAGGGTATGTAACAATGATAACGATGAATTATAATAACAGTACAACAGGGCGTACAATGATAACAATAGCGAATAATCGGCACTTCAATTCATATGATCAAATAATTCATGCAGTCATGTGAATAAAATTGCGAAAACGTAAACACACGCCTATTCTTTCGGGAGAGGTTTCTAAATTCGTTCAAAAATGTTGAATAGAACAGTGATTTTCGGTGGTGGTTGTGGTGCTAGGAATTCGCAAATGTTGCCCCTTGTTGTGATAAGGATTAATGTGTCTGTTAACGATTTAGCATGGATCGCTTATGTATGCATGGGTATATTTGTATATGTTTACAATTATAAATAAATATTTTTATAAGTACATATGTACATGTCTACAATTATAAATAGATATTTTAATAAAAGTTTTAATATATTTATTAAATAAACTAGCCATACTGTTGTGGCCTGGCGCTTCGCGCCAGGCCTCTTTCGTTGTTCCGGGCCACTGCAGTAGTGCCCGAGAAAGTATTCATTTTTAGTACAGTACTCTCTTCCTCTCTCTGGAGTCGCATACGGCGTGAATTTCTGCTGGACCTGTTTAGGACTGATGCCTTGCGCTTGTGCATGTTGCACTAAGCTGGAAAAGTAAGCAAATCACGTTCACTGTGGTGGTATGAACCAATATATGGTATGAACCGCTGGATAAAACACGAAATGCAAGATAAATCACTTACAGCGGTATAAATCACTACCTGAAAGTATCCGCTAAATCCAAACTTCAATCTGAAAATCGAAACGGCAAGTGCAGAGTACAATGTAGAATAAACAATACAACAAACAAACTTATATAAACAACAAATATACAACTGCAGCCAACTAAACCGTGAAACAGAGTATAGACAGCAGAACAACACTAAATAGTTAACACAATAGAGCTAAGAGATCGTTCTGAAAAACAGTTATATACTAAACTACCTCTGGAAAAAATGTCGCAGAGGAGAGAGTAGACACACAGACACACATGATTTTGCTTTTATATATAAGATTTGTGGTCTAATATCTGCCACTGACATGTCAAATTTCAGTGCGATCAGACTTGTAGAATATGCAGACAATGAAAAAGTACGGTTTCAGTACTTAGTAAAGTATCTTTTTAAAAGCAGATACCAGGATAAAAAGTAGCCTATGTCCTGACCCCTGACCAGTTGTACCATTGTGCCAAATTTGGTGTCAATCTGACCAGTAATTTCGGAGCCTATTGCGAACACACACAGACAGACAGACATACAGACACACAGGATTTTGCTTTTATATATATAAGATATTATATAAGAAACAACATAAAATTATAGTAGTATAGTTGGTAGTATATTTATAAATTTAATATTAAATATTGTGTGATTGAATTATTATTAAATTAGTCAGTTAGTTTATAAATATTGTATTTATAAATTTAGTATTAAAATATAGGTTGTTTATATATTCATTAAAAATTATATAATGAATTATTAGTATAACCTTATATATGTAAATATTTAGTAAATTCCTTAATTATAAATTAAAACTATATAGCTAATAATCAAAATTTATATTTACATATTAATTAAGTAAACTTTTAGTAATATTAATAGTAATAATTTACCTCTGATTATTATATAATTTGTGGATTAAATTCGGGGGGTAAATAGGGCAAAATATGGTATGTTTTTCCTAACATTTTGGAATAAGTGCCTGGAAATATTCGGCAAATCCGCGGGGAAATTGCCGATTTTGTTGACCTAAGACCGTGCCAAAGGACGGGATGGCAAATTTTAGGTACGGTAGCAGGCCCAATTTTAAATATAATTTGATTGATTAAGAAACGACCAATTCCGGTTTTAATTAAACGGCCTTCCATTGGTCAGAGACCGGAATCAAAGAAACCGACAATTGGGCTTAGCTGTGCCGACTGAAATGAGCGAGTCAGTGTGAGCTCGGCAGCGCGGAGTTCGGATGACTTTACTGTTACTGTACGCTTACGTTAGATGGTGAATTTATGGTTGTTTTTCGTAACCTTTGATTCGTGTGGTCTCGCTGGTAGACGATGTCTGGACAGCGGAGGACCAGGACTGTTGAGTAAGACGGGGCGTGTGAGTAGGAAGGCGAAAAAGTCGAAGGTAACTATTCATGACTAGGAAAGCCTCTATTCTAGGACAATTACCCCGTTGGCTGTAGCCCATTTTCTGTTTGTCCGTCCCGGCCTGTCTTTCGTTGTACGCCTTCCCTTCTGTGAGAGTCTGACCCCGAGTAACTAGCTAACTTTTCATCTTTGCTGAAGTCATTCTGATTTCCTTTTAATCATGAGTTGGGTATAAATAAACGCGACACTCGCAGAAATTGGTTTTACATGATTCCCTGAGTCGAGTTAGGAGTTAGAATTTAATCCTTAGCCGACGAAATATATATATACGCGGTCAGCTCAAATTCGAAGAACATATTTGAAATATGCACTAACCGATCCTTGCTATCATTTTGGTTTTAAGAATTATATTAGGTTTTGGTCATGATTTGTGCATACAGTTTTACCGAATTTACTCATGAGCTGACCTGCACATTGAAAATTTAGTTGTATTGACCAAAATTAATTCAACTAATCTTGCGCAAAATTCCCTCCAGATATTTTGCTAACATTTTGTTAGGTAACGCATAAGTTTTTTGTCTTCCGAACGGAACCCTTAGTTTAGCAGAATTCAGCCGTGTTCATGAGCACTTAAAAACTGAAAATGTGACCATCTAAATCTTTAATCGTTTATAAATCAAACTCCTTCCAGAAAATTTGACAATTTTTGTTTTAATTATGAGAAGAGTCCCTTTAGGTGTTTCGTTTGAGCGCTGTAACCCGGCAAAGCCATTTGGCTCGCTCAAAATTTATAAAGAAATTGAACCCGACCGGAGCAAAAACCTCTCAGGTTTTTACAAATCCACACAATTATATAGATGCAGGTATACTCAGTTTCCTTGTTCGATTTAGGTCTATTCTACAGTACGCTCACATATACGTAGCAGGGAGTAACCGAATTCCGGTTCCGGCGAAAATCGTGTTCCGGTTGCGGTTCCGGCAAAGGGCAAAAACCACCCCGGAACCGGAACAGATTTAAAAATTTTGTTTGGAATTTTCCACCTTTTTGCTTTATCTCTGGTCGAAACATATCTAATATATATTATTATACAACGATCACGCTCTAATACAACCAAGCAAAAGAAAAGATTAACTAAGCAATTTGCCGTGGGAAACGTAAGTAGGGCACATAATTTCAGTAGGAATTTTTTATAATAACCTGCAGGAACTAGGTAAACATCTAGCTAACATGCTAGCCTAAACAGTGTCACTTACCACTGATCAGAAAATTACTTTCTATCTATTAATTTTTCTTGGAATCATATAAACCAATAATTTCACATTTACTTCAGAACATGTAACAAACGTATGTGTAGTAAAGGGAGCCGAATGGGGGCAGAGCTAAAGTGTTTATTCTACGCTCCATGCGTTGTAAGCACATATAATTTGACGCAGTATAATTATAGGGTGTACAGTGGAAGTCATTTTTTGTTCTTGGTGTCCAAAATAACGACGTATTGATCGATAATTAAAGATTATTAGCTTCCTCAGTCTGTTTAAAGTTTCAGAAAGGCAATAATGCCATCGCAATACATTACGTTTAATGTAAAAGTTATTTTTAATGCATTTTATATTGACTATACCTTGATTTCTTCCTTCATCTCTTATTATATATACATTTCGAAGACCAGTTTCCGGATCCGGTTTAAATGAACGGTTCAGGTGCCGGTAAATTGCGGTTCCGGTTACTCACTAATATGTAGATATATGAGTTTTGCAGTTGCTTTTCCTTTTAGTTTCATCAATATAGCATCGTTGTATCGGAGTCGCAAAGCTCCGATACACCGTCGTTGCAAATGTAGTATTAAATTTACCAGTGTTGGAAAATTTAATATATAGCGGCTAAATTTACGTACATATTTTAGCAGCATTGTGAGATGCTATGTAGGACACATCAGGTTTTGACCTGTCTGGTTGGTTTTGAGAAATTTAAATTTTTAGGGATGCCCACCATTTTCTTATATTGCGATATGGCCCCAGTTATGGAACCGACAGGTTTCCGGATCTAGTTTAAATGGACGGTTTTGGTTGCTGGTTTCGGTTCCGGTTATTCACTGATATGTAGATATGTGAGTTTTGCAGTTGCTTTTCCTTTTAGTTTCATCAATATAGCATCGCTGTATCGAAGTCGCAAAGCTCTGATACACCGTCGTGGCAAATACAAATGTTGGAAATACCGTCGTGCAAATACCAGTATTTGGAAAATTTAACATATAGCGGCAGAATTTACGTACACATTTTAGCAGCATTGGGAAATGCTATTTCGGACACATCAGGTTTTGACCCGTGAGGTCGGTTTTGAGAAATTCAAATTTTTAGGGATGCCCCACCATTTTGTTTGATTGTGCTATGGCCTTGGTCTGGATTGGAAATTTATTGCGGTGTTAGTTTTGTTCTAACTTGTGCGGTATTGTGTGATATCTACATATAGCGCATCGATGTATGCTATCGAGAGCTGGTTGGCTGTGCACGTAAAAGGCGTAGGTGTACTTATGCTTCACTGCGTCCTGAAATCTCGATAGAGTTGCAAGTAACTTTTACTTGCCACGATGTCAAACTATAAAATTTACTAGGGTTGAAAGTTCTCATCAATCTTTGCTCTTTGAGCATCTCTTGCGATATAGCATGAATGGGATTTTTTCCATAGAAAAACTCAAAATTCAAACCGGTGAATTTTATATTTTATAAATTGTGCTAATATTTTGAGGAAAATTCCTGAAGTTATTTCGCTGGCTTGTACTACAGTAACGATCCTATTAAATGACACTTTCTGTATATACTTGTTTTGTACCGGCTGGGTCGGGGTTTTAAATAGCGGTACGAAGCATCGTTCTTTTAACATGCGACGCAACGACGTCGCTGTTACCACCATCGGGATAACAAACTCTAGGACCTAGGCTAAAATTTGTTGAGACCTGGGGATGTTATGTCAAGTGTTGATCTTAAAATACATCTTCCTTCAATCCTGTCTCGTTGGGATGGAGCGCAATGAGAAAATAATTCACTAGATTCAGTCGAACTAGATTTTATATTAATTAGGATTTTTGCAGCAATTTTCATTGTTCCCGAGAACCTAGTGAGCTAATTTAGGCTTTGAAACACTTATGAACCTTAACATCTTCAGACAGACAAAATTTTATGGTTTTTCCTTGGATCGAACTTAATCTAGCACTTACGTAAAATTGCAAATAACGCGAAATTTCTTCGTTAAAAATAAGTAATAAGTTCCCCATGTTTGATAAGCTAAGTATTGCAAAGCGAGCGATAAAATTTCTTACAAAGCGAGCGATAAAATTTCTTACAAAGCGAGCGATAAATTTTCATAGGAATATAGTTATTTCTAGAGAATCTTGGGAGTTAGGAAATCGGTCCTGATTCTCTTCTACCGGGACCTACCAGCCAAAAATTTGTATTTTTTCTAGGCTCCCTTCTAGTGCTCCCTTTTTGGTTCGCAGTGGCTCACGAGTGTAAATAACGAAACGGCTAAACACAAGCAAAATATGCCATATATTTATACACCAGGGAATAACCGGGACCGCAACGGTCCATTTAAACCGTAACCGGAACCGGATCTTCAAAATTTATATATAATATAACAGATGAAGGTATACAGGGTGCCCAGTACCTGGAATTTCCTGGAAATTCCTGGAATTTGCAAAAGTTCCTGGAGTTTCCTGGAATCGCATAAAATTCCTGGAAATTCCTAGAATTTTGGGCTCTTGTCCCCGGGCACCCGATTGAACCTCGGTTTTAGTAGTAAATATTTTCTTTCTTTCAGAGCACGCCAAATTCAAGACCGAAATGACGAAACTGACACGATATCAGGATATATGTGATCGAATCTGAGATTTAACATGATATTTGAGAACTGAACAATCGCTTTTGTATATAGTATTTTAGGATATCATTTCACCAGAATATTGCACTTCTCGTTGGGTTCTCAAATATATAGTTACTGTTTCAGATTCAATTACATATATATTGCCAATTCGTTCAATTTTAACAATGCCTCGTGGATCAGCAAATTCCAAAACGTTTGGTTGAATCAGCAGCGGTTTTCTGAGTTCGCTTCCTGGCTCAAGAAGGCACCATCGGATGCTTCTGCGTATTGCAATATTTGTCATAAGGAATTTGATGTATCGAACATGGGCAAACAGGCATTACTTAGTCACATGAAGAGCAAAACACATATCGCAGGGATAACTGCTTCACTAGTTCAGCCTTCGGTGGCAACCCTTTTCCGCAAACCGATGGCACAACCTTCAATACCAAGCAGGGCATCGCAGTAGCGGCTGGAATATAAATGGTTTATTGCGCCAGTTATATTGGTTATTCAACGATTCGCCTGCGCGAAGAGCCGACTTTGTTCATCTCACCGGTTCACACGTGTTTCCGCGTAAATTTTGTCATGTCCGCTGGACCGAAAATGCAGTTGTTGCTGACCGCGCCATCAACATAATTCCAGCGTTGAAGAAGTGGGTGTCCGAAGTGAACCCTAAACCGCAAAGCCAATTGTTCGCTGAAGTCCAAAGCAGTGTCTGTAACGACCGCGTACTACTGTGTAAGTTGTCGCTTTTTAAAAGTTTTTCGGAGTTACTCGAGCCTTTTCTCCGCAATTTCCAATCGCCTCGTCCTATGTTCCCTTTCCTGTATTCATCATTGGAGCAACTGCTTCGGACTCTTATGGGGCGAGTTCTTAAGCAAGAATTTTTTCAAGCGACAAAAAAAACTTATGATTTGTTGTCTGTGGATTTAAATTGTGACGATAACATTAAAATTAAAGTTGATGTTGGCTTCGGTTGAAAACCTGGCCGAGGCTTCACTTGTTGCTCAGCGACTGGTCTACGATGCAGTGTCGGTAGCGGGAGGCCCACTGTCTGTTCCGATCACGCCCAACATGTTGAAAAGCGTCCGTGGTTCGCATGCGCGCTATCGTGCTGCTCTCGAATCTAAACAGTCGGCGGAATCAAAACAACGTGTGGATAATGCCCGCAAACGCAAGAAGTTAGCTGACGAGATTCAAAACTTAGAGGCAAAACGTCAAGCCGCGCTGTCAGCTGCTTCTGAGATCACCAGTCAATTGGAAAGCCTTAAGAAGAATACATGACTAATAAGTAAGTAGGTATTCAATGACTGTTTTTGATGTAGTTGGTGTAATTTGTTATGAATATCACGTTTTGTTAACCAGTTAGATATTTCCTGGAAAATTTCACAAAAATTCCTGGCAATTCCTGGAAATTCCTGGAATTTGGCTTGTCACATTCGCTGGGAACCCTGGGTATAGTGGATTCAAAATGCATTAAGAATAACTTTTACTTAAACTTAATGTATTGCGATGGCATTATTGCCTTTCTGAAACTTTAGAGACTAAGGAAGCTAATAATATTTATTTATCGATCAATGTGTCGGTTTTTGGACACCCAGAGCAAAAAATGCCTTCAACTATACACACATGCGTATACTGCGCAAGAAGCATGAAGCGTAGAATACACACTTTCGCTCTGTCTCCAGTCGCCTCCCTTTACTACACATACGTTTGTTACATGTTCTGTAGGAAACTTGAAATTATTGGTTTATATAATTCTAAGAGAAAATAATAGATAGAAGGTAATTTTCTTATCATTGGTCAGAGACACTGTTTAGGCTAGCGTTGAACTAACAGTGCCAGTCAGTTAGATGATAATAATGATAACTTTCTAATCAAAATGCTATAAATGAGACAAACTGTGATGCTGCTCTCACAGTTTCAATAAATACAGTTCATTGCTAAGAAAACAGTTTCTTTCTGCGTTGCAGATAACGTTAGTTTACTTCAATTTAGTCTGATTTACCAGGTTTACAAGCGCACTGGTTGGTGCTTGACACAATTTATGTTAGTCAAGCATACGCTAAGTACTACATAAGCCATACTCTGTATGTGGAACCGGTTTAATTCTAACGTTCCCCGCAGACTTCTGAATGTGTAAAATAGCTGCTACAAGCATCGACCTGGCTTTGATTTGCTGACACACTCCTGCAGGTTATTATGAAAAATTCCTACTAAAAGTATGTGCCCTACTTACGTTTCACACGGCAAATTGTTTAGTTAATCCTTTCTTTTGCTCCTGATCATTGTATAATATATATTACATATGTTGGACGCAAAAAATGTGGGAAATTTCAAACAAAATTTTTAAACCGGAATTCCGGTTCCGGTATGGTTTTTGTCCTATGCCGGAACCCCAGCCGGAACCGGAATTCCGGTTACTCCCTGTTTGTCATTTTGTTCATTACCGTTAGTCGATATTGAGCAAGGATAATGTTACCCGACGAATTCTTCATGCCCCTGCTAAAATTGCTACTAGTGGACGTCAAGTCCACCTGTACTTTATGGTGTTCCCTCCGAATCGTTAACAGCATCCTTGCTAACTGTTTATTGCAACGGACCTTTGCTTATTAGTACGCTTCGCCATTCTAACTAGCAGGGAGCAACCAGAATTCCGGTTCAGGCGAAAATCGGCTTCCGGTTGCGGTTCCAGCAATGGCAAAAACCATACTTCAACCGGAATTCTGGTTTGTAAATTTGGTTTAAATTGTCCATTCGCTTCATCTGTGGTACAAACATACGTTATATATGCACAATGATGAAGTTCCAAAGCAACCAAACAAAAGAAAAGGTTAACCTAGTCAGTTGCCCTGTTAAACGTAAGTAGGACATAATTTCATTGTGGAACTTTTCATCTTTATCCGGCAGGATTTTATTAACAACATAAAGCTAGGTCGATGCTTGTAGCAGCTTACTCATTAAGAAATATGCTAGAATTTAATCAGTTCAACATGTTACTTTTTTATACAATTACATAACATAGCATATCATTTAGTTGTCTTTTAGAACCATATAAACCAAGAACTTCAAGTTTCCTACGCAATAACATGTAACGTGCTTACGTCTAGTAAATGGTGCCATTAGAGACTGAGCGAAATTGTCTAGTCTGCGCTTCATGCGTTAAAGGAACATTAAGTTTGACGCAGTTTACGCAAGCCTGTACAGCGTTTGGAGTCCGGCAAACCGACATCTAGATCGATATATATTTATTTTAGCCTTAATGTTTAAATTTAATCAAAAATTTATTTTTATAGTGCCTCCATTTCTTCTTTCACTTTCACCTGTTTTACTGTACATAAGTTTTGAACACCAGGTTCTGGATCCGGTTTAAATGTACGATTCTGCTGGTTTCGGTTCCGATAAATTTCGATTCCGGTTATTTCCTGCTAAATATCTTA